>CM010616.1:28167982-28412982 GCA_003430845.1 Xanthoceras sorbifolium
CAACGAAGATAAAATTACCCAACATACATATTAAAATTTGCAGATTATTCTCTCCCTGTCCGTTAATGCATGATTTTTAAAGTGACAAACTTCATAATATATTTTACGAATGCAGAAGTCACCCGTGATGACAGAAATCACTAACAACGTAAGCAACAATCCTATGAACGTGAGATATAAAGGCTCACCATCTCGTTTACTGCAACTAACAGATCTTTACGGGCCTTGGCAAATCGCTTCAATTGGCCACCAATCATTGGAATAAAAGAGCATCAAGTGTCAATAGAAGTGACATACCAGCCTCTGAACTTTAACAGCTACTAATTCTCCGGTATGCAGGTGAGCTGCAACACTTGAAGCAATAAAAGAAATCATTAGACTTGAGTTTCACCACAAGCACAGACCTCTTCTAGACATCAGTTATGAATAATGCTAATACAAACAGAACCAAAGAATGTAAACTCCTATTTAAAGAAACGACTCTCGAACCTTTGTACAACCTGCCCTAAAGAGCAGCTGCTATAGCTCCGGGCTTATGTCAGGCAAAAATTTTGTAACCTCAGCACCCAATTGAGTTTCAATAGATTTGATTGCAACATCAGTTGGAAACGGGGGTATTTGGTCCTGTCAATTAACAGAAAAGTCTTGATTACAGAAACTATAAAACAGCAACAAAAACCACGTAAAGTGAGAATTAAAAGTTTGACAAAATGTCAAAAGAAGCTCTGAAAATGTACTTTACCTGTAACTTCTCAAGCTCTTTGCAATATACAGTAGGCAATAATCTGGTCTGGTGCTAAGGGCCTGTCCAAGCTGCAAATTCAAACTAGAATAACTCAAACTTGTGTTTTTCCCAGTCAAAATTTGACACTGATCAATCATCTAAAATTACTAGCCAGCGTCCAGCTATATATTAGTCATCTCTCCATTCTGTGATTGGCTCACAAAGTAGTTTAATGTTGAAAACCAAAACTAAGAGGAAAAAAAAGGCTTCGTATCAAGAATCAAGACTGTTAGAGAAATACCAACACTCCAAAACAACAGCTGTTGGAGCAGTTCATCAAAATACTAAAAGAAAAAAATTACAAGAAAGAAAATCCATTATTGTTGTCAACAAGAAAAAAGCAACTTGCCTTGATATAAAAAGGCCCCAAGTGGATAAGGGTTTCACGAAACTGCAACGAATTATTAAAGGACAAAATCAATATCAGAGTCTCACAGGTTCTGTTTCTCCCCAGAATCATAATTAAAAAAATTTGCAGGGAAGAAGAAGAAAACTTCACATATCAATAGCTTACGGAAATCTTCATAAAATCCACCACATGTATGCTCCAACTGGGGAGAACCGGAAAAGGCAAACAAAAGGCATATGCTAGCACCAAAGCATGCACAGAATTAACATATACATAATTACCTTTACAGCACGCTTATTTATGTCTTGGACAAAGAATCGCCAAATAGTCAACTTCAACACGTGGAATGAAATGATTGCTGCTCTATACAAGCCAAAATGGGCCAAAACGGTAGAGAACCGATGCACCTTGGTTCTATAAGCCCAAGAGCCAGCCCAAATTCGCTTTCCAGTTGATTCCTTCCTCCACTTTGATACTTTGCAGATGGCCTCCCGCCATGATGCTGGTCGTCGAAAAACTGCACCATACTCCCTCAGCATCAGCACAACAATCATCAAACACTCAAACCAAGAAACTTAACGAAATAGCAAATAAACCCAACCTCAATAAGACTCGTGAACTTACAAATTTGCCGCAACAAGTATAATGGTAACAAAAAACCCTTCTTTCTTGCAAATCCAAAATCATTCGATCTCCCAATGTTACACATTTCCGTGAATTGAATCTAGAGGTACTCTCATGAACAAAGCTGCAAGACGAATCCGATAAATTACTAGTAACTAAAGGCAGGGTAACCGTGGTGCTAGTAATGTAACATGGAGACTATATATACAACACAATCCGATAATGCACAACTATATATACATACATACATGATTCACACATATACTATACACGATGATTCCAATTGGTTATAATTCAATTCAAATACAAGAAAAGAGACTTCGAGACAACCAAAGTGATTAAGAAAAAGGCTCAGATCACACGTTGCTCGTCGTTTAACAACGGACCAATTGAATTACGAGAACGACAACCAAAATAATCACTTGTGACAAAAAAAGCAAACTACAAATATCGCATTGGTTGATTCACACACACGAAAAAGAAAAAAAAAAACCTCAAAACAAAAGAACAAAACCAATAATTACCGGTTTCGAGGACGACGTAACGTGGCGGCGGTTGATACGCGCGAAGAAGACATTCCTCATCTGCTAAAAGGGGGATTGGAGTTTTTATTAAACGAAGGAGAGAATGGAGTTGAAGCAGCATCGGAGATTAGTCGTGTACATTAACTGTTTGCGAAAATGCGCCACCCGTGGAACAAGTCGGTTTTGAAGAAGCATATCGTACTCAATTTACTCTCACGAAGAGAGAGTTTTAAAAGAACAAGTGACACGTCTTGATAGTTGTGGCGCCTGTTGCTGACACAAAGCTGCCTTGTTATTTTTTTTGGGTGAATTGCACTCAAGTACCCTGACTTTTATTATAATTGCACGTTTAATATCAATTTATCATAATTGCACTCTAATACCCTGTAATCCGTTGACCACCATTAGGGTAACGGTTGACCAAACGGATTCAGGGGTAAAATGGTCTTTTACGTTTAAATTTATTTTTTAAAAATTTAAAAATCATCCAACCAATCAGAACATGCCACGTCATTATTTTAATTAATTTTAAAAAATATTTTTTAAAAAAATAAAATAAAAAAAAAAAAATTTGAAATATTTTTTTTCGAAGAACACGAACTCAGAAATCTTGAGTGCATAACATAACATGATCCAGACACATGACACAAATGGGACCGGGTTGTTTTACGGTCGGGGCGTCGGGCCAAACACATAACATGATCCAGACCCGCCCATGTCACTCGCATCACATGACTCGCATTTCTTCTTCTGTAAGTAGAGAGTGAATTTAAAAAAAAAAAAAAGAACTCTAGCTTAGGTCTCATCGGATCGGAGCGGTTCCATTTGTTTACTCTCTCCAGAGCTTCGATATCCTCTCTCTCTCTCTAGAAATGGCGAGCCAGCAACAGTTGACGTCGTCACGGCCGTGGTTTCTCGAACTGGTACCGCTCATGGTGGTTGTCTTGATCGCAGCTCACGTCTTCGCTTTGGTACACTCTCACTTCCTATCTGGTTCATTTTGAATTTTGAGCTATTTATTTATCTGACTTTCAGATTTTTTGTCGAAACAGGTCGTTTGATTTTTTATTTATTTATATACTGTTTGTCAGGTGTACTGGATTTACAGATTAGCTACAGAGAAACAGCAGCCACAGCGCAGGAAGGCGCACTAAAATAGTAAAAGTTCGATGTAGAGAAAAAGGTTTGTGAGAGTAAACAAACTGTGTTTTGTACTCATTTGCTGTTGTTCAGGTTTTTGAGTGCCACTTTGGTGGTGTGCCTGGTGTCGTTTTGTTGCTGTTCACTTACTTGTTTGTGTTTTTTTTTCCGCTTGGATGTGGACGATGAACATGGTTCAAACATCATTTAGGGATCTGAAACTGAGATTTTTGAGTTTTTTTTTATTGGCCATTATTGCATTTTCACTTTTATAGGTTGTAATTCTACATGTTGCGGTTGAATTTTGGTTTAGAAATGAAGTAATTGCCAGATTGCTAGTGGTTTATGCATTACATTTTTGCTAGAAAGCTGAAAGTTAGGTCATTTGTTATTTCGGCTGTGTGCTGTGCATTTTTTATACCACGGTTCTCTGTGGTTGCTGATGGAATATGACAAGATGATACAAATTTTAATATGATGTTTATTTATATTGGGATGTGAATCAACAATAATCTCTATAGAGTTGTGTTTAAGACCTCTATTAGACATTAGGGGAGGCCTGTTTTAGTTTGTTCCAGTTGAATTGAGGTTAGTTTCAGACTATGTGCAGCATGTCTTTTTATATTTCAGTTGACTGAATATATGTGCTGTTTGATCCAAGTAGGCAGTGTGCAGATGTCTGGTTTGCTCTTCCACGTTGACAACAGTGTGACATTGGATGGTGTTGCTTCTTGTCATATTCTAATGTTTTAGAGGAATTTTCTCGAGTGCCTTGAATTTGGTTTCAAGCTGTGTCTGCCTCTTTTCATAGTTCCCATAAATAGTAGTGGATTAATCTCTTCAAGCTGTGCACTTGCCAGTAAATTATTTGTGAGAATTTCATGTTCTGTAAGGATTTTTTTCCCCCAATTACATTTTCTACTGAGGATGAGGAATATTATCTCAAATGTACATACCTTGCAGAATTGCATGCACTTAGAGTTTCCTATTTTTTACTTTTTATTTTTTCTATAAATGAGACCTTATGTATTATTAACCAAAGAACTATTTTAAGTTGTGATTTATGAACTTATACTTTAGCTAAGCGTGGAAATATATTAAATTTTTTTGCTTATGTAGCCCATGCTAGTTTGTTGAAGTTATAATTTGCCTTGCAGAAATCAAGCCTAAAGGTAAGAGACATTAGGAGTAATAGTTCATTAACTATAAAGAATATGAACAAACATTGATATCTTTACATAATATACCATCTCATGTCATAACATGTGCTGTTTGATGCCCCGTTTCATTTTGGATAAGTTGGGGGATATATTAAACTATCAGACTATACTAGTCCATCAACATTTTATTTTCCCTTTTACTCTTTTTAATGAACTGTTATATCTTTAGATGGGGCTGCATCTCGCTTTGCAAGTTGACAATACGTTTACATGAGTTTACTTGTAGCTCTCTATCATCAGTTTTCTGGTGTCTTTCATGAATGCGTTCGTTATTTGTGAAGTCTTGGCATTGCTAGTGATTAAACTTTCTCTGTATTCCATCAAGGGCAAGTTTGATAACTGCTCAATTAATCAGACTGAGCTCTGAATACATTTATAATGTAGCTTGTAGGTGGAGATGATACTGCTATCTATAAACAATACTGGAAAGTAGGCTATTAGTCTCAATCAAGTCAGACATTCGGTGATACTTTATATGGTGTAGGATTTTACATTTTTTCCCCTAATTAGCATCTCCTAGAGTCCTAGACTAGGTTCAATTGCTATCATCGTCTTTACAGTATTGTTGAGCAAACTAATATCTTTATTTATTTAGTTTCAAGAAGTTGGAACGAACCATAATTTTCATCTCTTTTACAGGAAGTTGAGTCATCCAAGGCTGAATATGATTCTATGAAGACAGGGCTTATACAAGATTGTAACAGGCTGCTGCATTTCTCTTTTGTGGATCTAAGTTTTCATTAAAGTAGATCTCTTACATCTTCCTCATCTGTACACTGCTCCTCCGAGCTCTTGGCTTTTGCCTCCATAGTATACCCACTTGAATTGCTCACTTACCATTGTTTTCATATAAAAAAACATTGCTGAATGCGTGGATATTGCTATTGATATTCTTGCCAGCAAATGAGTGGTTATGGTGTTGCCTAGAATGGATTTGTCAGTAGCTATAAAACTTATTCTTGTATGAATTGATATACTTCAATATAGTTGATAACGTGTCAAACCATGTAGTTTGAATCACAATTCCTATCTTAAATTTCTGTCTTTCGGGACTGTTTTAAGAGTCACAGCTGATGGAAGCCATGAAAATTTCGGCCTAACACTTGAGCAGTATTGACAAATGGGGGAAACTCTGTTGCATGTCTTGTCAAGTTTCCTTAGGGCATGGTTTTCTAAAGCCATCTTCTAGTGTTCGACTTCTTTCAAACAATGATAATATTGTCTTAGACTATGAGTGGTAGGTTATTTTTACAATGGATTTCACACAGAACCTTTTTAGTTATTGAGTTGTACTTTATGTTAATAATTTTTGCATTTATTATTATTTTTTTAAGCTCATATAAATTTATTGTAATATTCTTGTTTGAGTGAAGGTGAGGTTTATTTCAATATGATAAGTTTATATATATATATATATATATATATATATATATATTTATATATATATATATATATATATATATATATATATTAGTTGGGGGAGGAAGATTTGAACTTGATATCACAATTTCATTGAGATATGTGGTTAACATCAGGTTATGTTACAACCACTACATAATTTTTTATTTGATAAATTGAAACATTTATCATTCAAACCAAACAACTTGATCAATTTATGATTACTTGTTAAAGAAATAACAATAACTATAATAACTGGTAAAAATGTAGATTGTGTTTTGATCTGTGGCCATTTAAAAAAAAACGATTTCTTTCCAAATATTTGTTTTAGTATCATTGATTTGCAAATGGCAACCAAGAAAACATGAATTGTTTTAGGATCAGCCGTACATATATATATATATATATATATGTATATGTATGTGTACATATAATATATATATGTATGTGTACATATAATGCGACTGATCCTTTATATATATATATATATATATATATATATATATATATATATATATATTTTAAAGGGAAGAGGATATATTAAAGAGCCACAAAAGGCAAAACCAACTATCTTAGCAAATCTGACAGGACACGAGACTCTACAGAGGGAGGAATACAATCAACAAGAAAACCATCCGAAAGCAACGAAACCGCAAGTTTAGCAAGGCCATGAGCCACAGAATTAGCTAAACGAGGGACAAACGAAACACGAGCAATATTAAGCTCACTAAGAAGAACTCTAATGTCTTTCACAAAAATACCAATCTCGAACAATGGCATTAAGTCCCCATTAATATTAATAAGGTTAACAACGGCCTCCGCATCGGATTCAATAATTGAAGGCCAGATGCGCAGATCAGCAGCAAACCTCAGACCACGAAAGCTAGCCGCTGCCTCAGCGCATTGAGGCGAGAGAGATCCGGCAATGCACTGCCAAGAAGAACCCATCACTAGCCCACAATGGTTTCTAATAACCATCCCACAACCCACCACCTGCAGCTCAGTCCCAACTGCTGCATCGGTATATATATGTGGTGTAAAAATGGAATATGAATCCAACTATGATACTTAATTTAATTTATTTTTATTTAACATTATTTATTTTTGGAAAAATAGGTTGGGATCAAAATCCGCAAATCTTTGCACAAGTTGTAGACCGTTAGATTACATCATTTTGAATGGTTGATATTGCGTTTTATTTGTGTTAATTTCTATGTCCATAGAACGTAATTGCGATCGTTACAAGTGTCTTAATCTCGATTGTTACAATCTCAAAATGATAGGCTTAATTTATTTATTAGAAAAATGGGGATGAAGGGTTGGGATCAGAATTCGTAAATCTTTACACAAATTATAGATGATTGGATTATATCACTTTGAATGGTTGAGATTGTATTTTAAAACATAATCTCAATTGTTACAAGTGTCTTAATTCCTCAGCCTTTTGGTTTTGTAAAAATGTGATCAAATATATCTGGACTGGCTAATAAAAAAAACTTTCAAAATTATTTTATTTGTTGCAGAATTTAGAAAATATTTCCATATAAGAAGTCAAAAGCTACCTTAAAAAGCAATACTTGAATAGCATTATCTCTTGTGATTTTACCATGAAAAAAAAAAAAATTGGAAACTGAATAATCTTTAAAATCCTTGGTTGATTTCCACCAAATTTAAGAAGGCAAATATATTCCCAAAACTTACCTTAATAATATTTAATATCAATATAATTAATTTCGTAGAGCATCTCCAATGCTATTATACATTTGGAGAAAATTGAGTGCTACATAAGATTTATATTGAAAAATTTTAAAAAGCCCTCTCCAATGCAATTATCTATCTTTAATATTGATATGATGTGGCAAAAATAAAGTTAGAGAATATCAAGTAGAGTTTCTAATTAGAGCATCTCTAAGAGCATCTCCAATGTAACTATGTATTTTTGAGTATCTAAATAGTGCCACATCAGCATTTCTAAATAATATGGATCTACCTTATCAAAAAAATTATAGACATGCATATTCATTTCTTCAATGTGAATATCTAAATAGTAATTTTAAACCAATCATCACAAGTCATTTGTTACATTCTCTCTCCATTTAATATGATAATTAAATGCATTGACATAATGCTAAAATTTTATTGGTGGGAAAAGTTAGAAATTCTAGTTAGCATATCAAAGAGGATATCTACAATTAGAAACTCTACTTGATATTCTCTAACTTTTTTTTTTGCCACATCATATCAATATTAAAGTTAGATAATTGCATTGGAGAATGTTTTCTTAACTTTTTCAATATAGATCCTATGTGGCACTCAATTTTCTCCAAATGCATAATATCATTAGAGATGCTCTTAGAACATCTCCAATGCAAATATGTATTTTTGAGTATCTAAATAGTGTCACATCAGCAATTCTAAATAATATGAATCTACCTTGTCAAAAAAATTATAGAAATGCATATTTACTTCTCCAATGTGAGTATCTAAATAGTAATTTTAAATCAATCACTACAAGTCATTTGTTACATTCTCTCTCCATTCAATATGATAATTAAATGCATTGAGAAAATGCTAAAATTTTATTGGTGGGAAAAGTTAGAAATCCTAATCAACATATCAAGGAAGATATCTACAATTAGAAACTCTACTTGATATTCTCTATTTTTTTTTTGTCACATCATATTAATATTAAAGTTAGATAATTGCATTGGAGAATGTTTTCTTAACTTTGAAGTTAGAAATCCTAGTCAGCATATCAAGGAGGATATCTACAATTAGAAACTCTACTTGATATTCTTCAACTTTTTTTTGCCACATCATATCAATATTAAAGTTAAATAATTGCATTGAAGAATATTTTATTAACTTTTTCAATATAGATCCTATGTGGCACTTAATTTTCTCCAAATGCATAATAGCATTAGAGATGCATTTAATTATCATATTGAATGAAGAGAGAATGTAACAAATGACTTGTGGTGATTAGTTTAAAATTACTATTTAGATACTCACATTGGAGAAGTGAATATGCATTTCTATAATTTTTTTGACAAGGTAGATCCATATTATTTAGAAATGCTGATGTGACACTATTTAGATACTCAAAAATACATATTTGCATTAGAGATTCTCTTAAATGCATTGACAAAATGCTACAATTTTATTGGTGGAAAAAGTTAGAAATCTTAGTCAGCATATCAAGGAGGATATCTACAATTAGAAACTCTACTTGATATTCTCTAACTTTTTTTTTACCACATCATATCAATATTAAAGTTAAATAATTGTATTAGAGAATATTTTCTTAACTTTTTCAATATAGATCCTATGTGGCACTCAATTTTCTCCAAATGACACTCAATTTTCTCCAAATGCATAATAGCATTGAAGATGCATTTAATTATTATATTGAATGGAGAGAGAATGTAACAAATGACTTGTGGTGATTAGTTTAAAATTACTATTTACATACTCACATTGGAGAAGTGAATATGCATTTCTATAATTTTTTTGATAAGGTAGATCCATATTATTTAGAAATGCTGATGTGATACTATTTAGATACTCAAAAATACATATTTGCATTAGAGATGCTCTTAAATGCATTGACAAAATGCTACAATTTTATTGGTGAAAAAATTTAGAAATCCTAGTCAGCATATCAAAGAGGATATCTACAATTAGAAACTCTACTTGATATTCTCTAACTTTTTTTTTGCCAAATTATATCAATATTAAAGTTAGATAATTGCATTGGAGAATGTTTTCTTAATTTTGAAGTTAGAAATCTTAGTTAGCATATCAAAGAGGATATTTACAATTAGAAACTCTACTTGATATTCTCTAACTATTTTGTTTGTCACATCATATCAATATTAAAGTTAGATAATTGTATTGGAGAATGTTTTCTTAACTTTTTCAATATAGATTTTATGTGGCACTCAATTTTCTTCAAATGCATATTGGAGATGCATTTAATTATTATATTGAATGGAGATAGAATATAACAAATGACTTGTGGTGATTGGTTTAAAATTACTATTTAGATACTCATATTGGATAAGTGAATATACATTTCTATAATTTTTTTGACAAGGTAGATCCATATTATTTAGAAATGCTGATGTGACACTATTTAGATACTCAAAATACATATTTGTATTGTAGATGCTCTTAAATGCGTTAACAAAATGCTACAATTTTATTGGTGGGAATCCTAGTCAGCATATCAAGGAGGATATCTACAATTAGAAACTCTACTTGATATTTTCTAACTTTTTTTTTGCCACATCATATCAATATTAAAGTTAGATAATTGCATTGGAGAATGTTTTTTTAACTTTTTCAATATAGATCTTATATTGCACTCAATTTTCTCCAAATGCATAATAGTATTGGAGATGCTCTTATAGATATACTCATTGATATGTTGACGAAGATTTCTCAATGCATTTAATTGATGCATTGATATCTCAATAACTTTTCCCACCAAAATAATTTTAATATTTTCTCAATACATTTAATTGTCATATTGAATTGGAGAGAGTGTGTGACAAAGTGTGTGACAAATGACTTATGGTGATTGGTTCAAAATTACTATTTAGATACTTACACTGGAGAAATAAATATACATTTTTATAATTTTTTTAACAAGATAGATCCATATTATTTAAAAATACTGATGTGATACTATTTAGATATTTAAAAATACATATTTACATTAGAGATGCTTTTATATGGTTTCTAGTTTAATAATATCTTAGAAAGCACATCATAATTAGTTGTAATCCATTATATTTCTTTTACAAATTAAAGAGACTCCAATTATCGTTTTTCACAAGGAAGCAAACAAGTTCTCGTTTCAATGGTCTCCCCTGGATACACGGTTTGTGTATATATATATAACTCAATATTTATTTTAAGTTTTTTGTTTTTATAATTTTTATTTATTTATTTGCAGTCTTGTGCACTGAAAATTGATACACAAACCGGATGGCATAAGTCACTTATAAAAATGTTGACGAATATTGATGGTATGATTTCGTTGCTTTTTATTTAGGATGGTTTTGTTTTTTTTTATCTTCTTTGTCTGAAAATAGGTTTGATTTGCTTCCTTTGATATTCGTTTTAATACGCGTCAGATGGTCCTGATAAATTTACTACACTGAACTCTAGTTTACATATTTTGTATCAGGAGTAACTTAAAGCATAGATTTGCAAAATCAGGCAAGCAGGACAAAACCCTCGAATCCATAATGAAGTTACTTTCAACAACGGTTATGGTTACCTTAATAGCAATGACATTAACGGATACAATAATCCGTACTACAGTACCGGCTATGGAAATCTTTACAATCAAAAGCCCGAGTTTCACCTCTTTGCTCCGTACTACGAGCCATCGGCTCCTCCGGTGGCCACCATCCCGTTCTACGAGCCGGAGCCCAAGTACTTTCCCCAGCCACCACCCCAACATGAGCATGACTTTAATGTTGGTAACGCACAGTGGTGCAGCATTATGTGAACCACAAGAACAACAAGTATTTGTGTTGTCTTTTTGTTGCTGTTCACTTACTTGTTTATGCTTTTTTTTTTTTTCCTTTTTCGCATGTATTTGGACGATGAAGAACATGGTTTCAGACAATTTATAGGGATCTGAAACTGAGATTTTAAGTGTTTTGTGTTTTGTAGTCTGGGGTTTTGTCTTGATATATTATCATCTTTCTCCAAGTTTTATTATGAAGTTAATTAATTTAGGTGCAGCATGTCTTTTATAATTTGTTCCTCTTCTGATCATTTGGATATGACAGCCTTTAGGATAAAATTTTTACACTCCCAAACTTTAGGATAAAATTTTTCACTACGGTTTTTTTTAAAGGAATACAATTACAAGATTAATAACTGCCGGAAACTACCGAGATCAATCACTAAATGAGCGGCCTAAATATCTACTCCCATAACGGAAGACATCTACTCTCACAATAAGGGAAGAACATTATCCACACCTACTGATAAATGTACATAGTGAGAATTGAACCCTCACTATTGCGGTGGGAGAGAGTGCATTAATCACTTGAGTTATAAGTTGTTGACAGTAAAAAATGGATTCTACAGTCTACAAAAGTCAACGAAGCCACGTAAAGTGGTCTAATGGCTTAGTTAAGTGAGTTGAGTGAGATTATCTGGGATAATCTTGCAAAAGGGGTTCTTGCAGGATGCGTAGACTTCTAGGAGCGGGTTTCTATGATTCGCTACCTGTCAAGAAAGAAAGAGTCGTGAGAGGTGCCGGACGTAAGCTGGCGATCAACCTCCGACGATCAAGTCAGTTATCTATTTCAACGAGAGAGAAAGTATTCCAAGTTCTTCTAGGGTTTTGATAATCATTAATCGCTTACCTCCTCTGTTGTTAACATCTTTATTTATATCCTGAACGTTCTCTACCTTGTTAGGAATGTTCAGATCTCCTTTCAGGAGGGCGTCAGGAGATTGTTTCCTTAAGCGTGTAATTCCTGACCTCTCACAGAAGATCGCATAGTAGTGATAAAAATGGTGAAAAGAACGGTAACCTGTGCTGCTTGGGCATTTAATTCGTCTGCTGCCCTTGATGACAGGTTTTTGACATCGACTGTGCTCGTGACAGGTGTCAGATTGGCACGCTGCAGTATCCAGGTTCAGGCCTGGCGCGTCGACTGTGTTCTTGTTGTATGTTCGAGGATTCTTCGGGAAGATATCTGTAACATCCCGGATTTTGGGTAATTAATTTTATATATGTGAAAATAAATTTTGTTATTAGAGGGGGTGTAAATGTAATTAAATGTATGTTTATTTTTATGATTTCCAGCGGACCAGATTGAATGGTTGAAAATTGATGTATGAAAAATAAAAAATGGAGACAGAGAGCATCGCGACCTGGTCACCGCGACCAGAGGTCGCGATGGCTTGCTCGCGGTGAAAAACGAGATTTCTGGCAGTGAGCATCGCGACCAGTCACCGCGACCACATGTCGCGATGAGCTGCTCGCGATGAAAATGTCAAAATCTGGCAGTGAGCAACGCGACCAAGGGACCGCGAGGTGTGCTCGCGACAAAGGCGGTGCGAATGCTCCAGTGAGCACTGCGACCTGGTGGCGCGACCACAGGTTGCGACGACGGTCGCGGTAGCGAAAAAAATATAAAAAAAAGAGAAGCTTCTCGCAGAAGCCAGAAAACAGAACAGCAAGAAGAGAGAGGAGAGACCGAGAAAAGAAAGAAAAGAAAGAAAAGAAAGAAGAGAAAGAGAAAGAAGAAGAGAGAAAGAAGAGAAAGATAAAGAAGAAGAAGAAGAAGAAGAAAGTGAAGAGGAAAGAGAAGAGAAAAGGAAAGGGAAGGAAAAAAAGAAATCGTAGAACCGCGATCTCTCGAACGAAAAACTGTATCGAGGTTGGTGTACTTTCGATTTCGAAATCTTTACGAAAAGTATCTCGTTATTGTTTTCGTTTTCGTTTCCGTTTTCGTTTTCGATTTCGTTGAAGTTTCTCGTTTTCGATTTTCGTATGAAACTTGTTTATTTTATATGAAAAATCGATGAATGATATGTCTATTGTTGATTTTGGAATGATTTTTATGATAGATCGCATGTTGATTGTATTTCGATTATGTCGATTTCGTTAACCATACTTGATTTATACTTTGGTACGACTGTTGTAAATTTTCTTGAAAAGTGTTGTGCGAAGTGTATATTTATTGAGTACTGATTGTGAAAATAGTTTACGGAAACGGCCCTAGGATACTTAGACATAGAGATGGATATAGGAGGTTGGTATACCAGCTAGGTTTTACTGAGCAGTACTGCGCCGTTACTGATTGCTATTGATGATTATTATGTACCTCCTCTTGGATTCGTCCAGAGGCAGGGAGACACGTACCTCCTCAGGATTCGTCCTGGGGGTTGGGAGCCACGTACCTTCCTAAGGATTCATTCCTGGGATAGGGAGTTATGTACCTCTCTAGGTTCCGTACCCACGGTCCTAGAGTTGGGAGATACGTACCACTCTTAGGATTCGTCCTAGGGTGGGAGTTTGACCCATATTCCAGTCCTAGTATGTTTAGTATTCTAGCGGGCCAGATTTTAAGTGAATTGGAAAGTGAACTGAATGAATTTATGAATCGATTTATATGTTGCTTATATTGTGGAATTTAAAGTGCTTGGAAACTGTTTTACGATTTGATTTTTAAAGTTTAATGGATTTATAAATTATAGAGTTGAAATATATCTATATTGTGATATGCTTTCCATTTAAAAGTTATATATGATTTTCATAATTGAGTTTATAGTACACCCACTAAGCTATATGCTTAGCGCGTTAGTTTTGTTTCTAACGCGTAGGTACCAGGGATCCGGAAGAAGCTAAAGACTGAAGGAAGAAAGAGTTGCAGACCGAGTCACAGGATTACTACAGTTGGGTAGTTCTATTGTTATATATCTATATTTTGTAAACATGCATATACAGTGAGTCTGTAAATATGTTTTGTAATTAAATATTTATGATTTATGTCTTATATTAGTATTATGTTTGTAAATATTATTTTTATAAAATGTGATGAAAAGTCGCACTAAACGGCAGAGTGCGCAACTGTTTGAAAACGTTATAGAAGTGTTGTTGAGAATTGAATTTGAATTGATTTGTGTAAAAGCAGGTTTTGGGAAATCCGAAAAACAAACGAAACTCTGCCGGAATTTATGTAAAAAGTTTGTTTTCGATGGGCTCACTTGAAACGATTTATAAATTATATATTTTATGGATTTCAGTTATATAAAGAATTTAGAAAGTTTTAAAAACCTTGTAGCGCTCCCTGGGTCGGTCCAGCCGGGTCGGGTCGGGAGGTGTTACAATATCATTGTCGCATGAATAGTTCTCGCAGTAAGCTGAAGCGTTCCTACGACCTCTAAAGCTAAATGACGTAGTTTTGAGGGATATTGGAAGCGGATCTTCCTTTTGCCTTTTCTCTGTGGTTAGCTGCTGAGGTGGCAGTTCCTTAAAGGATTTTACCTATAACAATACCCCCTAAATCCTTTGAAGAAAAACTTTTTCTGATGGGGATTTACCTCCATAGTTTGACAGATACCCCCTAAATCCTCCCTGCTGATGTGGCATCTAATGAAGTGTCTGTTCTGGGAATAGGCGCTTAGTTTCACATTTCTCGCGTGCGTTATTCCTTTTCGAAAAAGCTTGCTGCCGTATTACTTTCTTTGCACACGTGGCGTCTTCCTAACAACTTTCGTTTACTGCTAGTTCTCTGTACAAGGCGTTTAATCATTTATTTCTGTCATGTCAAAACATCTTTCACGACGTTCAGTCCGTGGGAGGTCGACGGTTGGGACTGCATTAATGAGGTATATTTATATCCGCTCACTCTTCAACTTTCAGTTTTACTCTTTCCTTCTTTTCATTTTGATAAGCTTCTTAAGAGTTTTCTCTAAAGAAGTTGTCATTCGTCGAAGTTTCTCCTGCGGGAATTTTTCTCTCGGTGTTCATCTCGTTTCTGCTCCTCGGGTAAGCTTCTCTTCTTTCCTTTGAGTTTCCTACTTCGTTGTTATGGATTCGCAGTTGAGGGGCATGCGTGTGTTGGAGGAAATTGAGGGGGACGATTTCCTCCTCTCCGTAGCTCATCAAAACCCTGTTCCTTTAAATATTGATTTCTCACATGTACAAGATCCTGTCAATTCTATAATCCTTTCGTCGACTAGTTCGTCCTCCTCTTCGACACTGAACATATCTGAGATTCTCCGTTTAACTGCTCCTGTAAGAACAACTGTACCTGAGGCAGACATGGCCAAAGGATCATCTCTTTTTAAGGAACGGCGACCAGATCCCTATGATAACAGTGTCCACAAGAGCCGGTCGCACAACTTTTCGCTATTGGAGCTGAGCTTCCTTGACACTGAGCCTAACATTGTTACGGCTGAGCACCTGCAGCGCTACAGGGAGTACTACGAGATCCCGAGCTCGGTGGAGCTTTTGTTGCCAGAGGGAAGAATAACGTGGAATCCGCCTAAGGGCTTTGCACTAGTGTATGGCTATATACTGAATTGTGGGGTTACCTTGCCACTGTAACCTTTCATCGCGCGTTTCCTCGGCGACGTCAACCTTGCTCCAGCATAGTTGGCGCCCAACAGTTATAGAACCCCATTAGTCTTATGCGCTTTGTGGCATAAGCTGGGCTACTCGGATCCCACCCCCAGGGAGATACACCATTGTTACAAGTTTCGACCTTATGGGGCGGGGTCATATTATCTCGTGTCCTTTAACTCTGCCCAATGGTTGCCTGTCGGCGAGGATGGTAGGAGGCTCTCCGGTAGGCTTGATATTGCTGGTGAAGGCAAAGGAGGAATCATATGAGGGATTTCTTCTTCCAATAAATTCTGGAAGGGAGCGTGGTTCTTTGTCGGAGGAGATTGGGGACATAAGGTTCCCGTCGACAGAGAAAGGTCCTCTCGCGAGGTGTATGTTCCTCACCTTTTCACAAAGCCAGGTATTTTTTTTTTTTTACATATCCTATCTATTCGTAAAAGTAGTATTTTTGCATTACTAACACCCTCTTTTTTAGATATCTGGAGTGAGCCTCCGGTACTGACAGGAGATTCAACATGTCCTGCGAGCTGTTACTGCTCGCGCAGAGGATCGGCGTACAGATACACTTTGTTGTGACCAGACACTGGCCTAGTGTGCCTTCGGCGCTTTCTACCATGCAACTGGGAGTCATCCCCTTAATCGTCCTCGTGGTATATACGATATTTCGATACTTCGTTTTTGTAACACATTTTACAAGGCATAATTACTCTTACTTGCTTTTATTGCAGTTCAAGAGGATGATCCTGTGTCCAGCCGAGAAGTAAGAAATTTGAAGAATCTTCAGGATGCTTCTCGCTGGGAGGGGAATAAGGGTGATGAAAAGAAGAAGCGTTCTTCCTCGAAGAGGGAAGTTGGTGATGGGGAGAGGATATCGGTTCCGGTGAAGCGCTGGTCGGATGATTTGGGAGCCTCTTTGACTGTTGGTGAGGGGGTTCGTGATCCTACCCCCGAGACTCCCATAAAAAGGGCTAGGTTAGTCGGCAACCCTAATGATCATGGTTTAAAGGCGAAAGGGGAGGGTGCTATAAGAGTTCTAGTGAAGCATGTTCCACCGATGTGCTCTTCTCGCCAGGTAAGGAGGATGTCTCGTATTTTGGAGATCCCTACTCCTGCTGATCCTATCAATTACGTGCCTCTCCCTCCTCCTGGTAATGTTTTTGTGTAACACCCCCTGACCCGACCCGACTGGATCGACCCAGGGAGCACTACCGGGTTTTCAAAACTTTCTAAATTCACTTGATTTAGTTCAAACCTTTTTAAAATCGTCTCAATTTGTAATTTGAAATTTTTTTTTCTAGTGAGCCCATCAAATAAATTTTCAAATAATTGGAAAACCACATAGTTTACCATTGAAAAACATTTTCGAGTGAGCCCATTAAATAATAATTTCAAAAATTTCGGCAGAGTTTCCTTTATTTTTTGGATTTTCCCAAAACCTGTTTTTCCACAACTCAAATCAAATACAAATCACAACAACACTTCAAATATCGTTTTCAATCAATTGCGCACTCTGCCGTTTAGTGCGACTTTTCCACAGTTTTAAAATAAAAGAATTCAGAATTCAATATTTACAAACATTCTAAAAATGAAAAACAGAAATCATAAAATTATTTACAAAACATATAAATAAAAACTCTTCGAAATTACAGACTTCTGTATATGCACGCTACAGAATATATATATACAAAAATATATAACTACCCCAAGTCAATGTAGTGACTCTGAACTTCAAGCTGCAGGAACCTCCTCTCTATTCCTTGTCTGCCTCGGTATCCCTGTCACCTACGCGTTATAAAAACAACTAACGCGCTAAGCATATAGCTTAGTGGGTGTACACTAAACTCATTGATTAAAACATATAAATAACTTTTCATAATAAACATATCACGATATACATATTTCAATTCCAATCATTTACAGAAATAAATCGGGTGACATTTATTTAAGAAACAATTCATTTCAATTTCCAATCCATACAAAAAAATCAAACCATAAATAGTTTATAATCATTTTTAACTTCAAGAATGAGATAAACATGTAAAATCGATTAATAAAGTCACTTATAACCAAAACACTCAATTCACTTTAATTCTGGCCCTCTAGAATACTTAACATATACCAGGACTGGAATATGGGTCGTTCGACCACAGTAACTATTTATCGAACATAGCTCCCACCCTAGGACGAATCCTAAGAATGGTACGTATCTCCCTACCCTAGGACCGAGGATTCGAACCCTAGAGAGGTACATATCTCCCCATCCCAGGAACGAATCCTTAGGAAGGTACGTGTCTCCCTACCCCAGGACGAATCCGTGAGGAGGTACGTGTCTCCCTACCCCTGGATGAATCCATGAGGAGGTACATGATATATCATCAATATCAATCTCAACATCGGTGCAGTACTGCTAACAGAACCCAGCTGGTATACCAACCTCCTATATCCATTCTATGTCTAAGTATCCTAGGGCCGTTTCGATAAACTATTTTCAAATATTCACTGTATTTACAAATCAACAGTCAACTCAATAAATATACGATTTAAACAAACATAGGTTTTCATGGAAAATACACAATGTTCATACGATAATCGAAAACAAGTAATTTCAACGAAATCGTAATAATAGAAATACGATCAACAATAAAATCATTCCACGGAAATAAAATAACCACATAAAAATGAAAGTCTTCAAATAAATCGCAGATTCAAACTAAAAATATTTAATACTTTTTGTAAAAATTTCGAAAACGGGTGTACACCAACCTGGATACCGTTTCCTTTCGACAAATCGCATTTCTAGGTTTCTTTTTCCTCCCCTTTTCTCTTCCTCTTTTCCTTTTCTCTTCATCTTTCTCTTCTCTTCTTCTTCTCCTCTTTTTCTTCTTCTTCTTCTTCTTCTTCTTCTTTCTTTCTTCTTCTTCTTTCTTTCTTCTTCTTTCTCTTCTTTTTTCTCGGTCTCTCCCTCTCTTTTCTCTTCTCTGTTCTGTTTTTGTGGCTTCTCGTAGAAGCTAATTTTTTTTTATATTATTTCGGTCGTCGCGACCTATGGTCGCGGTGACCAGGTCGCGTTGCTCTCTGGAGCAACTCCACCGCCTTCATCGCGATCACACGTCGCGGTATCCTGGTCGGGATGGTGGTCGCGATGCTCACTGCCAGGATTTCACTTCTTCATCGCGAGCCAGTCAGCGCGAGCTGTGGTCGCGGTGACCAGGTCGTGTTGCTCACTGCCCGAAAATGCCATTTTTTACCGCGAGCAGCTCATCGCGACCACAGGTCGTGGTGAGGGGTCGCGGTACCCACTGTCTCAGTTTTTCACTCCTTTTTCTTCATGGATTATTTCTGGACCGTTCCATCTGGTCCACCTGAAAATCATAAAAATAAACATACTTTTAATTACATTTTATACCCCTCGATTCACAAAATTTATTTTCACATATTCAAAATGAATTTTTCAAAATTTTGGGATGTTACATCTTGACGCCGCTTCGACAGTTACTCCTGAGCCTAGGGTCCAACCCATTGTTGATTCTGTAGGAGAAGACTTGGAGGATGAGCCCTTGATATGCCACTCATCCTTGAAGGGTAAGGGCAAAGCCACTCCGGAGGATGGGAAACACCCTGACTCGGCAGTCGTAGGGGATGGTGAGATTGCTGTTGATCCATCCGACGAGAAAAGTGCTGGGACTTTTGCCCACCCTGTTGGGGTTAGTGGCGAGGCGTCGGCATTGCTTCATCCTTCTTTGGAGGCCGTACTTATGCGGGTGTTGAGTGACGATGTGCGCTCCGAGATACGAGGCAAAGCGGATAGGTTTGGGGGAGTCCGTCGAGAGGCAACTCCAATCTTTTTTCAGTGTCGCTGCTTCGGTATTTTTTACTTTACTTTTTCCTTTGTTCATTGCCAATTCGTTGTCAACATTAACTTTCTTTCTTTTTGTAATGCAGTTTTTGATAAAGTTTGACGCCGCTGCATGAGACAGAAAGGGTCTGCAGTATCGTCTCGCTGAGCTTGAAGCCAAGAAGGCTTTATCTGGGGTTGGTACGGAGGTCACCAAAGAGCGGGATATTCTCAGGAAGAGAGTGGGCGATCTCAAAGATATGATAAAGATGCTTTCTTCTAAGAGAGCGGCTCTTTAGGAAAGGGTTGGTATACTGGAGATTAGGGTAGAGGGCCTCAAGGCTGAAAAGGTGGTTCTCTCCTCCGAGAAGGACAAAGCTGTTGCGAATGTCAATAGTCTCATTGATGCTGCTGTTGCTGCGCGAGCGAAGGCCGAGGCAAGACTTGTTGATTCGGAGAAACGAGTAACAGGGCTGAACAGTTAGGTGGATGCTTTTCGCCTTAACTTAAATGGGACGAAAATGGAGCTTGAGATTAAAGCGGTTGATCGCTA
Source organism: Xanthoceras sorbifolium (assembly GCA_003430845.1). Taxonomy (NCBI): domain Eukaryota; kingdom Viridiplantae; phylum Streptophyta; class Magnoliopsida; order Sapindales; family Sapindaceae; genus Xanthoceras; species Xanthoceras sorbifolium. Next base: position 28,188,518 of record CM010616.1, read on the forward strand.
CAAAGTTTCTCCTGCCTTCGACGCCTTCATGTATATGGAGTTCAGAAATGGCATCAATGAGTGTCGTCGGATCGTGGAGGGTCACCTTAGTCCTGAGATGCAGAAAATGCTAGATCTTGCTGTTGCTCAGAATAAGGACAAATCCTTATTAGATTTCAAAGAGGTCAGGAAGATATGGCGATCTTATTGTCGGCTCCGAAAGTTACCTATCTTTGACATGCATTTAGAGATACCTGATCAGAGTGGGCGTCCTAAATTTTTCGAAAATCGAAAAGCTGGGTCTAGCGTTCTTGGGTATAAGGTAGATACTGGTCTAGAGCCCGGTGTTGACTATGAGTTCTCCGAAGGGGAGGAGGAGATTGCACTTAGCGATAGGGAGCCTTCTACTTCTTTTGAGATCGATCCTGACGACTATTTGAATTTGACTAATTTGGCCAAGGGGGGGAAAGGTGTCAGCGATCCCGGTCCGTCCGAGCCTTAGTTTCTTTTTGTAACTTGTAACGAGTCATTGTAATCTTTGTTAATTCTAATAATAATATATTATTTTGGAGGTTTTCGTTAACTGTTGAAGTCTTGCAATTTCTTCTCGTAACTTTCTCGTATTGTTCAGATGCCTTTTTATCTTGTTGGTTCTTGTGATATTATAAGATATAACATGACAAGATATACGCTTTATACTTTACCTTGGTATTTTACATTGTTTGTCGTTTGCCTTATACCCCCGAATCAGGCGAGTTAGTTGTAAAAGTGATCGCGTGATTCTTAAAACGACTTTGATAGTGTTTTAAGGGTGCAGCGATATCTATGCGAGAAAGTTTTTATTTAACTTGTCTAAGATGATAGAGGCATTTCCACTAGTATCAAGTTTTTTCGAGACAATTGTATTTTTATTTTTCTCGAACTCGATTTCTATGAGGTGTTTTTGCCGAGACCGAATTTTTGCGAGAGAGTTTTACTTTTAACTTTTCTCAAATTCTATTTTAATGAGGCGTTTCACCGAGACCGAATTTCTACGAGAGAGTTTTATTCTAACTTTTCTAAAATTCGATTTTAATGAGGCGTTTTTCGCCGAGACCGAATTTTTGCGAGAGAGTTTTATTCTAACTTTTCTCAAATTCGATATTAATGAGGTGTCTAGCGACTCTTTGCTGATACATTGCATTTCTTATCTGGGTTTTATCTCGGAAGCTTTCTAGTTCGTCGAGGTTGGATTCTAAAGTAGTGACATTGTGGGTTTGATCGTACATGGCTACTCTGGGTGATTGGATTCTCATTTCAATTGGGATTACTGCTTCGACTTCGAAAGCGATGGCAAACGGTGTTTAACCCGTAGATGTTCTCGCAGTTGTTCGGTAGGTCTAGTGTAACATCCCTAATTTCGAAAAATTAATTTCGAATATGTGAATATAAAAAGTTATGATTTGAGGGGTGTAAAACGTAACTAAATGTATGTTTATTTTTATGGTTTCCAGGTGGACTAGATGGAGTGGTCCAGAATAATGCATGAAAGAGAAGGAAAAGTTGGCAGTGAGTACCACGACCCATCACTGCGACCAGAAATCACGATGAGTCGCTCGTGGTGAAAAATGGTAATTTCTGGCAGTAAGTACCGCGACTAGGGATCACGCTGACTAGTTTGCGGTGAAAATGTCAAATTTGGGCAGTGAGTATGGCGACCAACGACACGACCAAGTACCGCAATGGTTGATCGCGATAAAAGCGGTGAAATTCCTTTAGTGAGCAACGTGACCAGGTAGCGCGACCTGATGAGCTGTCGCGACGACTGAAAGTTTATAAAAAAAAAATAAGTTGGCGGTGAAGCTTTTGGAGGAAGCAATTAGAAAAAGTGAAGAGAGAGAGAACGGGAAAGAGAAAAGAAAGAAAGAAAAAGAGAGGAAGAGAAAGAAGAAGAAGGAGAAGAAGAAGAAAAAAAGAAGAGAAGAAGAAGAAGAAGAAGAAGAAGAAGAAGAAGAAGAAGAAGAAGAAGAAGAAGAAGAAGAAGAAGAAGAAGAAGAAGAAGAGAAAAAGAAGAAGAAGAAGAGAAAAGGAAGAAGAGAAAAGGAAGAAGAAAAGAAGAAAGAAAAGGAAAAGAGAAAGGAAAAAGGGAAAAGGAAAATTTAGAAAGGAAACTGTAGTAAAACGGTATTCAGGTTGGTGTTCACACAATTTTCGTATGGTTTAATTAAATTGATTTATGAATATTTACTGAAAATGATTTTGAATTACATAAAAGTGATTTATATTGAATTTCATGATTTTACTTTCTGTATTCTGTTATTTGATATGTTTTTGAATTTCTTGTTTTACAACTATTAATGAATATTGATTCTAGATTGATTGAGAGAATTTTTGATTATATGAAAGTTATTCGAAAATTGAATAAAATATCTGTAAATTCTGAATTTTGATTTTATGGCCCTGATATATGTATAGGGATATATGGATATAGGAGATTGACATGTCAATTGGGTGTATATATGGCAATACTGCACCGATATTCCTGATGCCTATGATGTTGATTTTACGGACACCATTTCCTTAGAAATGGGAAACCGACTGTGAGAACATATGGATACCATTTCTTTATGAAATGGGAAACCAACTGTTTATATAGGGATACCATTTCTTATGAGATGGGAAATCCGACTGTAAAACTCATAATCCAGTCCTGTAAACCCTGTAATATGTATCAGGGGCCCAATTGAGAACTAAAAGCTAGAAAATGATGTGAAAATAAAGAACTGTTAATACGATTGAAACCCAGAAACTTTTGAAATACTTTATTTTATAAAGATCCAGTAATTGAAATATGATGGTTGTTTTATATATATAACTTTTTGAATTTCTGAATTTAAGATTTATTGTTTTAGATTATATTGCAATTTATTTTAGTGTACACCCACTAAGCATTATTTCTTAGCGCGTTGATGTTTATCGCGCGTAGGTAATAGAGATACCGAGGAAGGAAAAAATTGAAGAGAGAGTTGCAGACAGAGATCCAGAGTCACCACATTTTGGGTAGTCATATATTTCTGTATATTATAGTTAGTTATGCATACATATACGAGAGTATGTAAAGGTGTTATATAATTTATGTTTTGTAATTAATTGTTTTATGTTTTCTGTTTTCATTTTCAAAAGATTGTAAATATTGATTTCATATATATATATATATATATATATATATATATATATGTTTTATTTGAATATACTTAGAAAGTTGTACTAAACGGCAGAGTGCGCATTGGTTTGAAGAATTTGATTTTGAAGTGTTTATGATTATATTGTTTGAGGTTATTTGAAACAGGATTTTTGGGAAATTAGAAAAACAGAGGAAACTGATTTTGATAGGCTCACTAGAAAAGATTTTAACTTATAAATTATTTGATTTCCAAATTATAAACAGAATTAAGAAAAGTTTTGAAAACCCGGTAGCGCTCTCTAGATCGATCCAGACTGGTCGGGTCAGGGGGTGTTACACCCAGAGTACTTCAGGAAGCTTCTCAGCCCATTTGCCTTTCTTGGAGTCTAACTTTGCTTTTATCATATGCTTGATGATCTTATTTACTACTTCAACCTGTCCGTTTGTTTGCGGGTGGGCTACCGAGGCGTAATAATTTCTGATCCCCCAGCTCCTGCAAAATTCTAAAAAATTGAGGTTATCGAATTGTGTGCCGTTGTCGGAGATGATGGTGTCTGGGACTCCGAATCTGTATATGATGGATTTCTTCACGAAGTCAGTGGTATTTGTTCAGTGATCCGAACTAGAGATTCCGTCTCTGCCCACTTGGTGAAGTAGTCGACGGCTACGATAGCGTACTTGACTTGTCCTGTTGCTGCTGGCATAAGTCCGATGAGGTCGATCCTCCACTGTGCAAAAAGCCAAGGAGACGTTAGACTTCTCAATTTCTCCGGTGGTTGTTTGATGTTTTCAACGATCCTTTGACATTTATTGCAGTTGGAGGCCGTGTCTTTGGCATCTTGGAACATTGTTGGCCAATAGAAGCCTTGTCGCAGGGCTTTGTGTGCCAGACTGTTTCCTCTGTCGTGATTTTCGCAGACTCCTCCGTGTATTGCTGTCAGAATTTTTGCGGACTCTTGGGGATTAACGCACCTTTGTAAAGTTCTGGAGAACCCTCTTCGATACATCTCGTCGTCCATCATAGTGTATCGCGCAGCTTGATATCTTAATCTTTTAGCTTCGTTCTTATCTTCTGGGAGGATTCCCTGTTTTAAGTATGCCATGATGGGCGTGATCCAAGTTACTTCCGCGAGGTTTACTTCAGCGACAATGAGGCCGTCTTCTTCGCAAATGCTTGGCTGCGAGAGGTGTGCTACTGGTATTGTTTTTTATAACAGGACATTAGTGGCGGACGCCAATTTTGACAAGGCATCAGCCTTTAGATTTTCTGCTCTGGGTATCTGTATGATTCTGAACTTAGTGAATCTGTTGAGAGCTTGCTGGGTCTTCTCTAGGTAGGCGATCATTCCTTCCTCTTTCGCTTGATACTCGTTGCATATTTGATTAACTACCAATTGTGAATCACTGTAGATATCTATTTTGTCAGCTCCCAAGGCAGTGGCTACTTTCAATCCTGCGAGTAGGTCTTCATATTTCGCGACATTGTTAGGGCTTTGAAATCGAATCTTAGTGCACATTCTACTTTGTCTTGCTCTGGCATTGTGAGGACCACCCCCGCTCCGCTCCCATGTGAGTTTAAGCATCCATCAACGTGCAATTTCCAAGGGTAAATACTATCCTCCTCTCCGAAATTGGTAAAGGCTTTATCATCGATTAAAGGTTCAGTGAACTCTGCGATGAAATCGGCGACTGCCTGCCCCATGATGGCGGCTCGCGGCTTAAAGCTTATGTCGAACACGCTTAGCTCAATCGCCCATTTGGTTAGCCTTCCGGAGACTTCTGGCTTTTGCAGTATTTGTTTCAAGGGGCAATTGGTTAGTACAGCGATATTATGTGCCTAGAAGTAAGGTCGGAGTTTTCGCACGACTATGATCAAGGCCAGAGCCACCTTTTCAGTGTTGGGATATCTTGTTTCTGCGGCGATCAAAGCTTTACTGACATAATACACTAGTTTTTGGGATCCTTCTTCTTCGCGGATGAGGACAGAGCTTGTCACAGCGGTCGTCACTGATAGGTAGACGTATAGAATTTCTCTTGGCAGTGGCTTCGAGAGCATTGGTGCCGAACCGATGTAGGTCTTTAATTGATGGAAAGCTTGGTCGCATTCTTCAGCCCATTCTATTCCTTTTCCTTTCTTGATGGCTTTGAAAAATGGGAGGCACTTGTTAGTAGATCTAGCGATAAATCTGTTGAGAGCAGCTAGGCACCTTGTGAGTTGTTGGAATTCTTTAAGTGTCCGAGGAGGCTTCATTTTGATAAGAGCATCTATCTTCTCGGGATTTGCTTCAATTCCACGTTGGTGTACTAAGAAGCCTAGGAATTTGCCTGAAGACACATCGAAGACGCATTTTTCAGGATTTAGTTTAATCTCATATTGTCGGAGAACTTCGAATGTTTCTCGCAGGTTATCAGCATGTTCTTCTGCTGTAAGGCTTTTTGTCAGCATATCGTAGACATACACCTCCATGTTTCACCCTATTTGTTTGGCAAACATATAATTGACTAACCTTTGGTAGGTGGCTCCCGCATTTTTTAGACCAAAAGGCATCACTGTGTAGCAATACAGTCCTTAATCTGTGGTGAATGTTGTCTTATCTTCGTCTGGGGCGTGCATTTTGATCTGGTTGTAACTCGAATAGGCATCCATGAAACTGAAGAGTTCATGTCCAGCTGTAGCATCCACCAGTTGGTCGATTTTTAGGAGGGGGAAACCATCTTTGGGGCAGGCTTTATTCAGGTCAGTGAAGTCTACGCACATCCTCCTATTTCCCGTTTTTCTTTTTTACTAGTACCACATTTGCGATCCAAGAGGGGTAGTGCGATTCTCGGAAGGAACCTGCGGCGAGAAGTTTTTTAACTTCCTCCCTTATGGCTAAGTTCCTTTCGGGGTTGAAGTGGCGCCTCTTCTGGATTATTGGTTTCGCGTCGCGATGCACCGCCAACCCATGAAAGATAGTAGAAGGATTAATTCCCAGCATATCAGCGTGACTCTATGCGAAAATATCTTTAAATTCTTAGAGCAGTTTCGTTAGATCCTTTTTGACTCCCGACTTCAGTTTTGTTCCTATCCTGACCACCTTCTCGGGAAAACTTTCATCGAGTACCACATTTTCGGTTGGTTCCACTTTGCCATCACTTTCCCGTGCCGTAAGTTCTCGCGGGTCTAGGGCGAACTCTTTGGGGACTTCGGCATTTCCCTCTCCTTCCACCATCTTTGATTGCTATAATTTCTTAGTGATCTGACAAACTTCTACTTTTCCTTTTCCTTTGAAAGCAGATAGGTTGGTTTGCCTGGCGGTCCCTTGACATCCATTTATTTCTCTGACTCCGTTCTTCGTAGGGAATTTGACTTTGAGGCAGTAGGTGGCGGTTACTGCTTTTGTCTTGTTAAGGAAAGGTCTCCCCAATAATGCATTGTAGAGCCAGTTGGGTATAGCCACCACTACGAATTCCAGTAAAACAGTCTTTCTGCAAGGTTTGGTCTCGATTCGTACTGGTAACATCACTGTTCCCTATGGCCTAATTTCTGATCCGTCGAATGCCCAGAGTGGAGTGTCAAATGGTTCCAAGTCTTGCGCTGGAGACCTAGTTGGTCGAAAATGAAAAGGTGGAGGATGTCGGTAGAACTCCCGTTATCTATCATGATTCTGCGTACATTCCTGTGTGCGATTTGGAGTTCCACAATTGTCACATCATTTGGTTTGGCGTTTATTCCCAAACCATCTTCTGCAGTGAATGAAATGGGGTCTCAACCTTCTCGCAGTATTTTCTCGTCTCCTTGCACGGAGTTCAAAGCTGAAAGTTCGTTGCGTTGGGATGCTTCTCGGATTTCTGACTTTCTTTCCCTGTTGCTAGCACGTATTCCTGGACCGCCATGTATGTTATTGATGGGACTAGCTTTTGGGCTCTCCGATCGCCTGTCAGGCTTTTTAGGGCTACGAGGGGGACTTTGTCTTACAGGTCCTCTTGGGCGCTCTTGTCTTTTATCAGTTGACCCCCTCGTTTGCCTTTGAGTGCTATCGCCATCCCTCCTTACTATGAACTCTTTCAAATGTCCGTCTCTGATTAGGTTTTCGATGTGGTCTTTGAGTTGGAACCATTTAGAGGTGTCGTGGCCATGATCGCAGTGGAAACGGCAGTATTTATCCTTATCTCATTTTTGGGAAGCCAATGTCATTTTTTCGGGCCAGGTTACTATTCCTTTATTCCGTGCGACTGACAGTATCTCTTTCTGCCCTCGCATCAAGGGCGTATATCGATCAAATCTTCCTTATGGTCTTCTCATTTCTCGCTGCCAGTTCTTGACTTCTTGGCGATCGTCTCTGGGGCTTTTTCCTTTAAAATGGTCATTGTTCCTTTTGTTGGGATAACCTCTTTAGCGTTCTGGTTCGCTAGGTTGTCCTCCATGTACCAAATTGCCGCCTTGGGTGATCTCTTCTTCTTTAGTGCGCGCGTAGTCAGCAGCCATTTCTACCATTTATGGGTAGGTTTTCGGTCGCTGTTTTCTCAAATGGAAGGATAAAGCTCCGCTTTGCAGCCCGTTGGTGAATATGTTTATAATGGCGGCGTTGTTAAAATCCTCTACTTGAACTGCTTCTCGGTTGAAGCGGGATAGGTAGGTCCTGATGGGTTCTTCCTTACCTTGTTTTACTGAGGATAAATAAGAAAGAGACTTCTTTCGCAGAACGCTTCCTATGAATTGCCAGGAGAAGGCGCGACCAAATTATTCGAAATTTTCGATGCTTCGTGAGGGGAGTTGTCGGAACCAATTTCTGGCGAGATCCCCAAAGGTGATTGGAAAAGCTTGGCATAGCAGTTGATCGTCCCTGATCTGGGTACCCATGAGGGCGGTGAAGCGGGATATGTGTTCGACTGGATCTCTGTCCTCGTTATACTCAATGACATTTGGCATTTTGAAGCTTCTCGAAAACCTCTTTGCCAATACTCTGTCAGTGAACTTGCTCGTTGTTGCTCCGAAGCAATCAGCTGGATCTTTGGAGCTGGGTCCTTTTCGACGGACTTGCTCTAGTCCTTCATTCAGTTGCTGAATTTCTCTTCACATGGACTCTCTCTCGTCAGTTGATGCTTCGTTGGGACTCATTGGGCCACTTCTCAATGTGTTCATTGAGCTCTCGTCAGTTTCGTCATTGTCTGACTGCCATTTTATCCTAGTTGGCTTTACTTTCGAGACAGAGATGTGTTTCCTCTTACTTTTCCTGCGGCATTTTCTTTGGTATCGTCTCAAATTTCCTTTTGTTGATGAACTGCCCGCGCTTTGAGATGAAGATTCACTTATGAAAGGTGCTGGAAGAGGTAATACCTCCTTCCCCTTGGCTCTGGTGCATTTATTGATATTTCCATCGCCGGGTCTCGTGCTTCCTCCTTATTTTCCTCTGGGGGTTGAGTCTATTATCCACTATTTCCATCAGTTTTTTGGAGGTGATATTCCGCTTGGTCTGCATCTTTTGTAGATATCATCGTGGATGGAGTTACATGAGGAGGTTGAGACGCTGCGGGCACGCTATCAGGTATGATGAACCTAAGGGGTGTCTGCCTTATCGGAGACAAAGGGTTCTCCGAGGGTGTCGTCTGCTGGGGGCTACATTCATTTCCTGGGTTGATAGAATCCATGACAAGGTTTCCTCAGAGGAATATGATCAGCCCCCCTTTCCTCTAGCGCCAAATTGTAGACAGTAAAAAATGGATTCTACAGTCAACGAAGCCACGTAAAGTGGTTTAATGGCTTAGTAAAGTGAGTTGAGTGAGATTATCTGGGATAATATTGCAAAAGTGGTTCTTGTAGGACATGTGGACTTCTCGGAGCGGGTTTCTATGATTCGCTATCTGTCAAGAAAGAAAGAGTCGTGAGAGGTGCCGGACGTTAGCCGGCAATCAACCTCGGACGATCAAGTCAGTTATCTCTTTCAACGAGAGAGAAAGTATTCCAAGTTCTTCTAGGGTTTTGATAATCATTAATCGCTTACCTCCTACGTTGTTAACGTCTTTATTTATATCCTGAACGTTCTCCACCTTGTTGGGAATGTTCAGATCTCCTTTCATGAAGGGGTTAGGAGATTGTTTCCTTAAGCGTGTAATTCCTGACCTCTTGCAGAAGATTTCCTAGTAGTGATAAAAATGGTGAAAAGAACGGTAACCTGTGCTGCCTGGGCATTTAATTCGTCTGCTGCCCTTGATGACAGGTTTCTAACATCAACTATACTCGTAACAAGTGTCAGACTGACGTGCTGCATTGTCCAGGTTCAGGCCTTGTGCGTCGACTGTGTTCTTGTTGTATGTTCGAGGCTTCTTTGGGAAGATATCATTGTCGCAGGAATAGTTCTCGCAGTAAGCTGAAGCGTTCCTGCAACCTCTAAAATTAAACGATACAGTTTTGAAGGATATTGAAAGCAAATCTTTTTTTTGCCTTTTCTCTGTGGTTGGCTGCTGAGGTTGTAGTTCCTTAAAGGATTTTACCTATAACATAAGTAAATGTGCTTTTTCACTATGTTTTGATTTGTCATTCTTTTTATGTCAAATATAATATTTGTATAAGAATAAACAAATTAATTGTCGGATTATTTTAGATGCATAGCTTAAATAAAAAATCATATTTTTTTTTTTTGTCTTTTTCATTCATCAAGCGCCAAGCGGTTGTTGCTTGGAATTTTTAGGGGGGACATCGTGTCACTTACTGCTGCAGTGTCTTTACAAGATCTCCTTTAATAAAATATTTTATTTATTTATATCGAAGAAAACGAAAAAAGTCATTGAAAAAATAAGAGTTAATTACACTCAACCTCCCTGAGATTTGGCTAATTACAATCAGAATCAAAGTTTACATTAATTAATACTAACCTCCCCTCACGTTAACGTTGACTGTCAAAAGTAACGTTGACTTTTTTAAAATTTATTAAATGACTAAAATACCCCTGTTAATTACTAATTTTTTACTATTTATTAAAAAAAAACTAATGGTGAGATCCATATTGGATCTCCACCGTTCATCAACAATGATGGACGGTGGAGATCCAATCTGGATCTCCACCAAGAACAAAAAAAAAAAATTTCAACTCTGTTCATCGAACCAGAAGGATTCGATCTCGAACCCTTCTGGGTTCGATCTTCGAACCCAGAAGGGTTCGAAGAACTAACCCAGAAGGGTTCGATGAATCTCAAACCCAGATCTGGGTTCCACGAACCCAGAGGGTTCGAGATTCATCGAACCCAGAAGGGTTCGATCTTCGAACCCTTCCAGAAGGGTTCGAGATAAGATCGAACCCAGAAGGGTTCGCATCGATGAACAGATTCAATTTTTTTTTTCTTGGTGGAGATCCTGGATCTCCACCGTCCATCATTGTTGATGAACGGTAGAGATCCAATCTGGATCTCACCATTAGTTTTTTTTAATGAATAGTAAAACATTAAAAATTAATAGGGGTATTTTAGTCATTTAATAAATTTGAAAAAAGTCAATATTAATTTTGACGGTCAACGTTAACGTGAGGGGAGGTTAGTGTTAATTAATGCAAACTTTGATTTCGAGTGCAATTAGCCAAACCTCAGGGAGTTGAGTGTAATTAACTCAAAAAATAATGATATGTAACTATTCCAACGAAACAAGCTTTAAAGTTTATAGTCATTGATCTCTAATTTTGACAACATACTATGCAAATACTTGATTATTATAATCTCATAAAACAATCCCTCTAAAAAGAGCTAATTGCACTTACACCCCTGAGATTTGGCCAACTACAGGTAAAATCAACTTTATCGTTTATTAACAATGACACCCCCTTGACTTTAGTCAAAGTGAACAGTATCAGGGGTATTTTCGTCTTTTTCAATTTTTAATTTTATTTTATTAAAAAATAAATCAAAAAATTAAAATAAAATAATAAAATTATTTAAAAATATATAAAAAATAAAAAATTAATTAATTTAAATCCATTTTCCAGATCGAATCTCAACCGTCCATCAAGATTAATGAAGGGTTGAGATTCAATCTGAAAATGGGTCTAAAAAAAAAAAAAAATTTTTGGGATCTTCGAAGAACCCAATCTGGGTTTTTCGAAGAACCCAGAGAGGGTTCTTCGATCGAAGAACCCTCTGGGTTCAGAACGAAGAACCCAACTGGGTTCTTCGAAGAACCCAGAGGGTTCTTCGATCGAACCCAGATGAACCATAGTTCTTCGATCGAACCCATCTGGGTTCGAACGAAGAACCCAGTTGGGTTCTTCGTTCGAACCCAGATGGGTTCGATCGAAGAACCCTCTGGGTTCAGATCGAGGGTTCTTCGATCGAACCCAGATGGGTTCAATCGAAGAACCCTCTGGGTTCAGATCGGGTTCTTCGATCGAACCCACTTATCTCTTTATCCAGGTCGAGCTAATGTTTGCTTGCTAACCATTCAATCCATTGGGGTGTTGGTGGTGCTGAATCTCTGGTGCATGTATTGATTGTGTTGAATCTTTGCTGTAGCCTCAATTGAGGAATCGGATTGGATCTGTGATTGGGTTCGATCGAAGAACCCTTGGAACCCACAAGGGTTCTTCGATCTGAACCCAGAGGGTTCTTCGATCGAACCCATCTGGGTTCAAACGAAGAACCCAGTTGGGTTCTTCTTCGAAGAACCCTCTGGGTTCGAACGAAGAACCCAGAGGGTTCTTCGATCGAACCCATCTGGGTTCGATCGAAGAACCCAGATGGGTTCGATCGAAGAACCCAGAAGGGTTCTTCGATCTGAACCCAGAGGGTTCTTCGATCGAAGAACCCTCTCTGGGTTCTTCGAAGAACCCAGATTGGGTTCTTCGAAGATCCCAAAATTTTTTTTTTTTTTAGATCCATTTTCAGATTGAATCTCAACCCTTCATTAATCTTGATGGACGGTTGAGATTCGATCTGGAAAATGGATTTAAATTAATTAATTTTTTATTTTTTATTAATTTTTAAATAATTTTATTATTTTATTTTAATTTTTAAATTTATTATTTAATAAAATAAAATTAAAAATTGAAAAAGACGAAAATAACCCTGATACTGTTCACTTTGACTAAAGTCAAGGGGGTGTCATTGTTAATAAACGATAAAGTTGATTTTACCTGTAGTTGGCCAAACCTCAGGGGTTGTGAGTGCAATTAGCTCCTCTAAAAATTGATATATTATTACTCTACTCCACTTGTAATTTTATAATAAATTGTCTACAGACATTGCAGGGTTATTGTTACACGCATAAAGAGCTCCCTTTGTATGTACACATATACTAATAAAGAATGAAAATTAAAAAGAAATAAATTTTATAAAAAATAAAATTTTTAATATGACCTTATTTCTTGATATAATTTATTTTTTAATGGTTTTTTTATAAATATTAAATAAAAAAAATAAAATATTAAGTTTTCTTTTTTTATTAGAATTCATAATAAATAAACACACCCTAAAAAAGAAAGAAATACTTCAATGGGTTGATAACATGTTGATTCAGACAAATTTGCTATAATACCTAAAATACAATCCTTGATACGTAATAAAATTTTATTCAACAAACATACAATCTGGGAGGGTGTCGCTAATCGCTATGCAATTTTATTGAACTAAGGTACCACAATCGACACGCATTAGAAAATGCATTGACACCCATAAGGGCACGGTATCGTAAAAGAGTCCCAATCACTTGCGTCATCATCAATGTCTTTATTGTCTTTATTACTAATCTTACGTGTCGCTATCCTGATCGTCAACATCGATGAAGTCAAAGAGATTGTCAAAGTTATCGTCCCGTCTTATATTTCAACACCGTTTTCTGTTAACTGACTCACAACACTACCCTTCCTTTTTACATTTATTTACATTTATTGCCACGCATGCTTTCTTTCTCGCGTGCGTCATTAAAGAAACAACTTCTCCAGCTGCGTCTTTTGGAATTTGGGCCACGTTAATTTTATTTTTTTCCTTTTCATGAAAAATAAAATATTCTCTCCAGTTCAATTGAAGTGGGCCCCTGCAACTCACAAACCCAACATTTTTTGGGTTGTCATATAATTGTGCCAAAAAGTTATTAACTTCCAGTTGGGCCTCTTATTCTCAATTTTTTTAAAAAAAAAACATTTGTAAGAAGCATTTTATTCTCACTAAAAAAGAAAAAAGAAAAAAGAAAAAAAAGAAGCATTTTATTCGAATTATTTACAATTTACAATGGCATTTGAGGGTAGAGTTGACAATATGAATCATAACAAGAGAACACGATATGAATCCCAGACAAATAAATGAGCTCGGATTGACCTAAACATATTTCGGTTGGTAATTAGATAATGTCGGATTTAGTTAAACGAGTTACTGATTGACTTGTGTAACCTGTTTAGGAGAAAAAAATTATAATTTTAAAATTATTATTAGGGGTATGGATTAGACGGGTCAACCCGTGTAACCATTTGAATAAACGAGTTGTGTCGGTTTAAAAGGATTAACCCGTCTAAATAAACAGGCATGTTGAGTTTGATATAAACAGATTCGTATTGTGTCAAATTAAGTCCAATCCAATCCGCGAACCTGTTTTACTAACCCCATTTGAGGGTTCTTATAGTGTAATTACTCAATTATGCTAGAATTACGGGGAGTAACTAGCTTTAATCGAGACGGTGTTAATTGAGATAGTCGAGTAATAAGTTCTCATGTCTATATAAATAAAATCTTAAAAAATATAGTTTTAATGGATGAGATCTTATATACACGGTTATATTAAGATAAAAATCTAAAAATATTAATGTTTTTTCTTTATAAGTTTGCTTGGATATGGAATCTATGAAATTGTTATGGCATGTTAAGAATAAATGGTAATTGAGTACAAAAGATTGCAGTAGTAAAAAATGTTTTATAAACAACATTGTTATTAGCTGTCCAATTTTGAAGAAGTGGAGGGGCTTTATAGTAATTTCGTGGAAATAAAAGGGCACCTGATTGTTGTTAAAAAATATCATAATACCAACCCACATAGCCTCTCCAATCACACACTCCCTCCCCCTTCACTCTTAAACGGGGAGTCGTATCGTAATAATAATAACCAGAAAACAGAGAGAGACAGAGAGGTCATCGACAAAACCGAGTGTGTGTGTTTTTGCCGCAAAAATATCCACCGCCACCACCATGTGCCCTAACAAGCTGAAGACCCGGACCTCCTCCGCCGTCATCGCCGCAGCCGACAAATGCTCCTCCACCGCCACCACCGATTGGATCTCGGAGTCGATTAACGGCGGATCCCTACGGCGTGTCGACCTCCAGAAGGGGACGAACGGGTGGGCCTCACCCCCGGGCGATCTCTTCTCTCTTCGCTCCAAGAACTACTTGACGAAGAAGCACAAAGTGCCGTCTGGCGACTACCTGCTGCAGCCAATTGGGATGGACTGGCTCAGGTCCAGCACGAAGCTGGACAACGTCCTCAGTCGTCCGGACAACCGCGTGTCTCACGCGCTGAGGAAGGCGCAGTCGCAGGGAAGGTCGCTGAAGAGCTTCGTCTTCGCCGTGAATCTCCAGGTGCCGGGGAAGGATCAGCACAGCGCGGTGTTCTACTTCGCGACGGAGGACCCGATCCCGTCCGGCTCGCTGCTCTACCGGTTCGTCAACGGCGATGACGCGTTCCGGAACCAGCGGTTTAAGATCGTCAACCGTATCGTGAAGGGTCCGTGGATCGTGAAGAAGGCGGTCGGCAACTACAGTGCGTGCATTCTCGGCAAGGCGCTGACGTGTAACTACCACAGAGGACACAACTACCTGGAGATCGACGTCGACATCGCCAGCTCGACGATCGCCACCGCCGTCTTGCACCTCGCGTTGGGATACGTGACGAGCGTGACTATCGACATGGGGTTCCTGGTGGAGGCCCAGACGGAGGACGAGCTGCCGGAGAGGTTGATTGGCGCCGTTAGGGTTTGTCAGATGGAGATGTCCTCAGCGTTTGTAGTCGACGCCGTGGCGGCACGTGGATTAGGTCCCGCCAAGGTTGTTAGTCATCATAAATCCGGTGATGACGATGACGACGATGATATTAAATGTTGACAAATTTTTTTTTTTTTTTCTGATTTTTAGTATTTAATTTTTCTTTGGATTTTTAATGCGATTGGAGCTCCCTTCTTTTACGGGGATTGTAGATAATAAATTTTAACATCTAATAACAAATGTGAAGGGATTTTCGATGTTTTTTGTTTTTGTTTTTGTTTAGTGTGTAAAATTTGTACTTGATTAGTTGTTTTTTTTTCTTTTCTTTTTTTTAGTCTGTGGTGGGGATTTTGAGATTTTTTATGGGGTGGAGGCGGCAGCGGCGGTGGTGGGGACTGAGGACTGTGTAGATTTTTGTGGTGGGGATCATTTATTTTTCTTTTGGTGAATCCTGAACCTTAAAGTGTGCATCGATTTGACTCCTCCGGGAACCCTCACTTTTATTTATAGGTTGAGTTCTAATTGTTAGGTGAGGTTCCATTTTAATTGGAATTTCTGATTTTGATTCCATTCGAATGTCTGACCAATTGAATCGGACTTCTTGCGGTGCCGGCTGATGGTAGTTTTTAACACCACCATTATCTTTTAATTGAGAGCTTATGCTAAAATCATGCTATCTGATTTGAAAAATACCAAAATATTTTATTGTTAATATAATACAAAGAAGAAAAAAACATGCATTCTTTTTATTTTTGTTTATTTTTTAATCTTCAAAGTGAACGGGGTACACGCCTGTAGTAAAATTTTTTTTTTTTTTTTTGAAAAGCCCTGCAGTAAAATATTGGTGGTGTTAAAAGAGCCAAATGGCAATGAGCAATGGCATTATTGATGCCATTTACTGGTGTTTTGATTTAATTAATCAAATAATTTATTAGTTTAACTTTTTTACCTTGAGATTCTCACTATTTTTTATATTAACCACACCACCACCCAATTTCCACCAGTCCCAGTTTCGATTGTTTTACAACCAATACACATTTCACTTTTTGTTCTATATAATATCACAACCATTTATTTATTTATTTCTCTTTAAAAATAACTTTTTATATTGCTTTATTTTCAATTTTTCTATTTCATTTTACGTTTCTAAAAGTGATGAGATCAAAGAAAAAATTATTATTTTATCATGATTTTGTGACTAATTATATACTCTAATTTAAGCACATTAATCATGGTGGCATTTCTTTTTGGTATTTTTTTTTTGAAAGGAAGAAAACTTCATTAAACCAAAAAAAAAATTTGAAATCATCCCGGATTATACTAGCAATAGAGAAGGGAAAGTCCTCCATCCAAATGGAAAAACAAGAAGAAGAGCAGCCCATCTTAGTAAGAAGATGAGCGCCCTTGTTAGCATTACAGGTAACAAAACCAAAGGAGAAAACCTGGCTGCCATCAACCATATCCAGAATGCTTCTAGTAATGGCACCAACCTCTGTCAAAGGATGGGGACCCTTGTTAAGAAAGTTGATCACACTCAAGCTATCTGATTCAACAATAAGAGGGCGAATGGCTACATCAGAAGCCAAGGACAGCCCCAACTGTATAGCTGCAGCTTCTGTATAATCCACCGAAGCCACGAATGGGAGGGACTTGGCTCCACTAAGGACAATCTCACCATCTGCATCCCTGATTAGAACTCTGAGGCCTGAGGTTCCAACAGAACTGTCTAAAGCTGCATATGTATTTAACTTATAAAAACCCATAGGCGGCCTAGTCCAGATTCCTACAATCGAAGAGCAATGCGCCACCGCAATAGCTGGAGAGATAGAGAAAGCGGACTGGAATTCAGCCAAGAAGGAGCGGGACCAGGGAACCATATCAACCGAGGAGAGACAGACATTCTCATGCACCAATTTATTTCGACGAAACCAAGCGTGCCAGAGGGAAACAGCCAACAGCTCCATATCGACCTGCTTGAAGCGCGCAAAGCAGGACAATAAAAAATCTGCAGAAGAGTCCAGTTGATGCCCGAAAGAGAACTTGTCTGCAAGAAATTCTTTCCGCACTGCTTTAACCTCCCCACAATCCCACACAGCATGAATAAAGGTTTCTGGAACACAGAGGCAGAAAGGGCAAAGGGAAGAGGAGCCAATCTTCTTCCTCGCAAGGGCAGCCAAAGATGGAAGCCATCCATGGAAAACATTCCAAAGAAAACTTTTAACTTTCCCAGGGATGCTAAACTGCCAAAGCGCCTTCCACCAATCCCTAGAGCCCGATGAACTTGAAGATCCCTGTATAGAGTGCTGCATGATCGTTACATGATAATCGCTACGAACAGAGTAGAACCCATTCTTATCAAACCCCCAACACAGAGAATCAGGTTTGCCCGCCACTAGAGGGGGAAGGCTGAGGATTGCATTCGCGTCTTCTGCCAAGAACGAATCCTTAATAAGCTTCGAATTCCAGGAACCTGAAACAGTCATCAGAGAACTAACACATGCATCAGAATTTAGAATGTGAGGCAAACAAATTTGGAAGGTAGTAGGCCGAGGAATCCATCTATCACGATAAATGCAGACGGCATCTCCGGCCCCTAGCCTCTACCGCGAGCCCAAGGCAATGATATGGTGGCCTTAAACAAGACTACGCCAACTGATGGAAGGGTTGCGCCCACTTGAAGTTTGCAAAAAAGAACAATTAGAAAAATAACGGTGTAACACCCCCTGACTCGACCCGTTTAGATCAACTTAGGGAGCGTTACCGAGTTTTTAAAACTTTTCTTAACTCTATTTAAAATCTGAAAACTAAATAATTTATAATTTAAAATCATTTCTAGTGAGCCCATCAAAATTAGTTTTAAAAATTTCGATAGAGTTTTCTCTGTTTTTCTAATTTTTCAAAACCTGTTTTCAAATAAAAACTCAAACAGTATAATAATCAACACTTCAAAATCACATTCTCAAACCAATGCGCACTCTACCGTTTAGTGCGACTTCCAAACAGTTTTAAATAAAACAGTTCATAATTCACTATTTACAATCCTTTGAAAATGAAAACAGAAACCATAAAACAATTATCAACAAAACATCAATATATATATATATATATATATATATATATAACACGTTTACAATTTTCTATATATACATGCGTACTGAATACAATACACAGAACTATACAACTACCACAGAAATGTGACTCTGAACTCTCCTCTGCAGCTGGTACCTCTTTAGTCTTTTCCTTCTTCGGTATCTCTGTTACCTACGCGTGATAAAAACCAACGCGCTAAGCATATAGCTTAGTGGGTGTACACTAAACTCATTTATCAAAATTATTAAATAAATTTGAACATAAAATATAAACAATATATAATATAAGAACAAATCAGTATTTAACTCAATTTATAAATTTAAACTATACAATATTTATTTTCGAAGTTCGTTTATAAACAATTTACTTAATTTCATTTCAATCTTGACACTTTGGTATACTCAACATAATTTTAGGACTGGAATATGGGTCTAATCTCTGTAATATCGGTGTGACTTCCGGGGTTGCCCCGCAACAACAGTCACTAATATCAGTGTGATTGTCTGAGATTGCCCCACAACAACAATCACTAGTATCAATGTGATTGTCTGAGATTGCCCCGCAACAACAATCACTAATAATAACGGTGCAGTACTGCTGAAATAACCCAGCTGGTATACCAACCTCCTATATCCATTTTCTATGTCCAAGTATCCTAGCGCCGTTTCAGTACAGATTCACAAATCACAGACTTTATATCAAAACATTTCATTTCCAAAGCATATATTCAAAAATAATATTCGTAATTCAGAAATAACATTTCCAAAATAATGTTTATGAATCAAACAATATTCGTAAACAATATTCAAAACATATAATATCACAAATCCATATCAATTTTCAAGATCAATAACAAGTGTTTCAATTCAATTCAAATCATTTAATCAAATTATAAAATTTCAAAGCAAATACTATAATGAAATTCGCAAAGTTTTCAGAAATACGTGTACACCAACCTGAATACCGTTTTTCGATAGTTTCTTTTCTGAATTTTCTTCTCCCTTTCCCTTTTTTTTTTCTTTCTTCCCTTCTTTCCTTTTCTTTCTCCTTCCTTTCTTCTTCCTTTCTTCTTCTTCCTCTTTTCCTCTTCTTCTTTCTCTCTCTTCCTTTCTCTCTTCTCTTCTTTCTCTTTTTCTTTCTTTCCTTTTCTTTTCTCTCGGTCTCTCTCTCTCTTTTCTGGTTTGCTTCCTAGAGAAGCTTCACCGCCTCTTATTTTTTTTTTTAATAAAAATTTGGTCATCGCGACCTGTGGTCGCGCCACCTAGTCACGTTGCTTACTGGAGTGATTTCATCGCGATCACCCATCGCGGTGCTTGGTCGTGCTGGTGGTCACCATGCTCACTTGCCTAAATTTGATATTTTCATCGCAAGCTAGTCAGCGCGATCTGTGGTCGCGGTGACTGGTCACGGTTCTCATGCCTAAAATCATCATTTTTCACCGCGAGTAGCTCATTGCGATCCCTGGTCGCGGTACTCACTGCCCAGTTTTTCACCCTTCTATTCTTGCGTTGTTTTTCGACCATTCAAATTTGTCCATTTGAAAACCTAAAAATATACATACATTTAATTACATTTTACACCTCTCAAATCATAAATATAATATTTTCATGCTCAAAATTAATTCCACCATACTTTTCATATTTATTTGAAATCAGGGATGTTACAAACGGTCCTCCAGAACTGGAGCTACTAACGAATCTGGATTCTTAATTAATCACCAGCCTTGCTTTGCTAAGAAGGTTTGATTAAACAGAGAGAGGTCCCTAAAGCCTAAGCCGCTGTTCGCCTTATTACGGCACAGTTTCTCATAGGAGCCTTAGTGGATTCCCTCGTCTCCCCACCAAAAGTTAACTGCCATCGAGTGCAACTAGCGAATAAGGCCAGCAGGGAGCTTAAACAAGGACATCGTGTAAGTCGGAATTGCTTGAACCACCGCCTTGATCAACACTTCCTTGCCACCCATCAAAAAGAGCTTTGACTTCCACCCTTTCAGACAATTCCACACCTTGTCTTTTATAGCGGAGAGCACCTGATGCTTATTCCTTCCTACAAAACTTGGCAGGCCGAGGTACTTACCAAGTGAATCAACACATGAAACCCCTAGAGTAGCACGGAGAATCTCGCGTGTCCCATTAGGCACACCATTACTGCAGCACATCGCAGACTTATGGAAGTTCACTAGTTGACCAGAACCTCGGCAGTAAGCATCCAAGATATTTCGAATAGCAACACACTCCTCATGAGACGCTGTAAAGAAAAACAAGTTGTCATCTGTAAAAAACCAAATGAGAGACAGGAGGCCTCTGCCGGCCACACCGAATACCATGGATCACACTACCCTGGGCAGCTTGATTAATAAGAGTCGATAGTCCATTCGTACAGAGGAAGAACATAAAAGGAGAGAGAGGATCTCCCTATCTCAAGCGTCTCGAGACCGAGGAAACACACATCATGATCGTGTCCACCTAACGCTGAAAAAAGCCTAGTTTAATCACTATACCTTGAATAAAGCCCCACTCGACCCTGTAGTAGGCTTTAGCCATATCAAGCTTGAGGGCAATAAAACCTTTACGATGAGCTCTGTAACATCCCGGATTTCGGGTAATGAATTTTTGATATATATGAAATATGTGAAAATAAATTTTTACTATTTGAGGGGGTGTAAATGTAATTAAATGTATTTTATGATTTCCAGCGGATCAGATTGAATAGTGAAAAATGAAAAAAATAAAAAATTGGAAAACTGGACCAGAGAGCATCGCGACCTGGTCACCGCGACCACAGGTCGCGATGGCTCGCTCGCGGTGAAAAACGCAAAATCTGGCAGTGAGTACCGCGACCAGTCACCGCGACCACAGGTCGCGATGGCTTGCTCGCGATGAAAATGGCAAAACCTGGCAGTGAGCAACGCGACCAGCCACCGCGACCACAGGTCGCGATGGACTGCTCGCGATGAAAGTGTCAAAAATGGGCAGAGAGCAGCGCGACCACTCTCGCGACCAAGGCGCGCTAGCGAGGAAGGCGGTGCGCGCATTCCAGTGAGCATCGCGACCTGGTGTGTAGCACCCCCCGACCCGATCCGGCCGGACCGACTCGGGGCGCGCTACTCGGACTTTCTGAACTTTTCAAAACTTCATTTTACATTTGAAAAATCATTGTGAGCCCATAAAACAATAAATAAACTTTTCACGAAAATTCGGCAGAGTGCCGTTTGTTTTTCGGACTTTCCAAAAACCTGTTTTTACACAAATCAAATCACATTACATTTTCACAAACACTTCTATAACAATGTCAATTAGTTGCGCACTCTGCCGTTTAGTGCGACTTATCAAAACAGTTTATAAAATAAAACAAAACAGACTTTAATGGTTACAAACATTTTTAATAATAAAAGACATAAATCATAAACTAATTAATTACAAAACATTTTACAAAACGTATTTGCAAATTCCCTGTATATGCATGCTTCCAGATTATATATACACATAACAAAATATAGCTACCCAACAGTACAATCTCTGTGACTCGGTCTGCAACTTGCTCTTCCTTCAGTCTCTAGCATCCTCTGGATTCCTGGTACCTACGCGTTAGAAACAAACTAACGCGCTAAGCATAAAGCTTAGTGGGTGTACTAAAAGCTCAATTAAATAAATCACAATATATATATATATATATATATATAATTCATTTCGAATCCATTTCAAAATCAAATAAATTTCAAAATCAGAGCATTAAACTATTTCAATTACTTTAATTTCAATACTGCAATCAATATACAAATGCTATCAATAGAATCGTTTGGTTCACTTTTCAATTCCAATCAATTCTGGCCCGCTAGAATACTAAACATATACGGACTGGAATATGGGTCAAGCTCCCAACCCCCAGAACGAATTCTGAGGAGGTACGTGTCTCCCAACTCTAGGACCGTGGGTACGGAACCTAGAGAGGTACATAGCTCCATATCCCAGGAACGAATCCTTGGGAAGGTACATTAACTCCCAACCCCCAGGACGAATCCTGAGGAGGTACGTATCTCCCAGCCTCTGGACGAATCCAAGAGGAGGTACATCAGTATCATCAATATCAATCAATCAGTATCGGCGCAGTACTGCTCAGTAAAAACCCAGCTGGTATACCAACCTCCTATATCCATTTCTATGTCTACGTATCCTAGGGCCGTTTCGATAAACGATTTTCACAATAAATGTCGCAATAGTTACTCAATATCAATAATTACTCAATAATCATATAAATCACGTAATAAACTTCAAGAAATATGAACAATAACCATATAAAAGTCTAAAATCAACTCTGTAAAACGAAATCGAATTAGTCGAAACGCAATCAGTGTATCAAGCATCAATTTCACATATAGAATAAACACTTTTTATACAAAAATCGAAAAAGAAAATTTTCAACGAAATCGAAACGAAAGTGAAAACGAAATCGAAATACGATCTATCACAAAATCATTCCAGAATCAACAATAAAGACATCAAACATCGATTTTTCATCTACTATAACAATTTTCATACTAATAATCGAAAACGAAAATCTTCCAACGAAATCAAAAACGAAAACGGAAACGAACACAAAAACGATAACGCAACCGAAAACAAACGTACACCAACCTCGGTACCGTTTTTCGTTCGAGAAATCGCGGTTCCACGATCTCTTTTTCCTTTTCCTTTCCTTTTCTCCTTCTCTCTCTTTCTTCTTCTTCTTCTTTCTTTTTCTTCTTCTTCTTCTTCTTTTTCTTTTCTTTTTTCTTCTTTCTCGCGACCTCTTCTCTCTCTTTCTCTCGCTGCTCTGGTTGCTGTGTGTGTTTTCTCGCTTCTGCGAGAAGCTTCTTCTTTTTTTTTATATTTTTTTCGCTACCGCGACCGCCGTCGCGACCTGTGGTCGCGGCACCAGGTCGCATGCTCACTGGAATGCGCGCACCGCCTTCCTCGCGAGCTCGCCTTGGTCGCGCTGCTCTCTGCCCATTTTTGACACTTTCATCGCGAGCAAGCCATCGCGACCTGTGGTCGCGGTGACTGGTCGCGGTACTCACTGCCAGGTTTTGCGTTTTTCACCGCTAGCGAGCCATTGCGACCTGTGGTCGCGGTGACCAGGTCGCGATGCTCTCTGGTCCAGTTTTTACTTTTTCATTTTTTTCATTTTTCACTATTCAATCTGATCCGCTGGAAATCATAAAATACATTTAATTACATTTACACCCCCTCAAATAGTAAAAATTCATTTTCACATATTTCATATATATCAAAAATTTATTACCCGAAATCCGGGATGTTACATGGTGCCGCGACCACAGGTCGCGACGGCGGTCACGGTAGCGAAAAAAAATATAAAAAAAAGAGAAGCTTCTCGCGAAAGCGAGAAAACACACAGAAAAACAGAACAGCGAGAAAGAAGAAAAAAGAAAAGAAAAAGAAGGAGAAGAAAGAGAGAGAAGAGAAAAGGAAGTGTAGGTGGAAAGGAAAGGAAAGACGAACTCGTAGAACCAACGAAAAATACGGATTCGAGGTTGGTGTACTTTTGTTTTCGGAATCTTTACGAAAAATATTTCTTTATCGTTTACGTTATTGTTTTCGTTTCCGTTTCTTGTTTCGTTTCGATTTCGATTTCGTTAAATGTTTTCGATTTCGATTTCGTTAGATGTTTTCGATTTCGATTATTCGTATGAAAAATGTTTACTTTATATGTAAAATCGATGATTTGTAGATCTATGGTTGATTTCGAACCGATTTTATGATCGATCGTATTTCGATTGTATTTTCGAACATTTCGATTTCGTTAAAATACTTGATGTAGATTTTCGTAAAATTTTTGAATATGTTTCTTGAAGAATATTATGTGATTTGTATGTTTATTGAGTAATTATTGTTATTGAGTAATTATTGCGACATTTCTTGCGAATTTGGTTTATCGGAAACGGCCCTAGGATACGTAGACATAGAAATGGATATAGGAGGTTGGTATACCAGCTGGATTTTTATTGAGCAGTACTGCGCCGATACTGATTGATTGATATTGATGATACTGATGTACCTCCTCTTGGATTCGTCCAGAGGCTGGGAGATACGTACCTCCTCAGGATTCGTCCTGGGGGTTGGGAGTTAATGTACCTTCCCAAGGATTCGTTCCTGGGATAGGGAGCTATGTACCTCTCTAGGTTCCGTACCCACGGTCCTAGAGTTGGGAGACACGTACCTCCTCAGAATTCGTTCTGGGGGTTGGGAGCTTGACCCATATTCCAGTCCGTATATGTTTAGTATTTTAGCGGGCCAGAATTGATTGGAATTGAAAAGTGTACTGAATGATTTTATTGATAGCATTCGTATATTGATCTCATTATTGAAATTAAAGTGATTGAAATTGTTTAATGTTTTGATTTAGAAATTTAATCGTTTTGAAATGGAATGGAATATATATATTGTGGTTTATTTCTTCTTAATAGATATTTATTTGTGGTTCATTTAATTGAGTTTATAGTTTATAGTACACCCACTAAGCTATATGCTTAGCGCGTTAGTTTTGTTTCTAACGCGTAGGTACCAGGAATCCAGAGGAGGCTAGAAACTGAAGGAAGAGCAAGTTGCAGACCGAGTCACAGAAATTGTACAGTTGGGTAGCAATATTTTTGTTATTTGTATATATATTCTGAAAGCATGCATATACAGGAAAATTGTAAATACGTTTTGTAATTAATTAGTTTATGATTTATGTCTTTTATTATTAAAAATGTTTGTAATTATTAAAGTCTGTTTTGTTTTATTTTATAAATTGTTTTGAAAAGTCGCACTAAACGGCAGAGTGCGCAACTGTTTGAAACTGTATAGAAGTGTTTGTGAAAAATGTGAATTTTGAATTGAATTGTGTGAAAAACAGGTTTTGGAAAATCCGAAAAACAAACAGTACTCTGCCGAATTTTCGTAAAAAGTTTAAAATGTTTTATGGGCTCACACTGATTTTAAAATGAAAAATGAAGTTTTGAAAAATCTTTTCTAACCCATGCTTTTCTCATTTTCTTTTTTAAGTTCTTTTCTTATGGTTTTGAATTAACAACATTGTTAGGTATTTATCTAGAAAATCTTTCAAAGACAATCTCTAGATTCCATTTCATTATGGCACAATTGAATGTAATCAAAACATCTAGGTCTAATATGCCCTTTCCTACCATAAAAATGACAAATAGGAATGAAGTTAGAAAATGTACCTTGATGATTTGGTTGCCATTCATTTCTTTGGCATCAGAATGATGTGGTGTTAGGAACTTTACCTTATGCTTGTGGTTGTCTAAGAGGTGCCTTCTTGGGGTTACTTGTTATCCTTGGTTGTTCAAGTGTTTGCTTCAAATTTTCTCCCTTGAAACATGTTGTCTTGCTTGACGAAGGAGTGATTTCTTCAATTGCATAGCCTATGCCTCTCTTGTCTCCATAAGCCTTGCCAAGATTAATTACTTGATCAACCTTTAGTGCACCCAAAGTCAGCCCCTCGATTGATTTCCTTGCATCCTCCAATTCCTTAAGACATTCTTATTCCCTACGTCTCACAATTTGCAAGGTCTTCTCTTTCTCACTCAGTTCCTTTTTCATTAGAATAATTCTTTGATCATCATCTTCTTTTTCTTTCTTATGTTTTTAGATGGCTTCTTCAACAATCTGAGCCCTTGATAATGTCTCTTGCTTCTCTTTCTCAAGAATCTTGAGTTTGACCTTGTAAGAAACATTTTCCTTCTTTATCTTGAGGCTTTATGCATATAACTCATTAAAAGCTTCCTCAAGGCTTTCTTCATCTGATTCCTCTCTCTCACTCATGCTCGTTTCACCTTCACTAGCTTCTTCCTCATTGCTATGATGACTTGCAACAAAGGCAGTGAAATTACTCACTAGCTCCTCTGAACTTGTGGAGCTTGTATCATCTTCTTTATCACTATCACTCCATGATACCTTCATTGCCTTACCTTTTTTATTTTTCTTCAAATTGTTGGCACATTCGGTTGAGATATGCCCATAGCCTCCATATTCATAACATTGGACGCCTCTCTTATTAATCTTTTCTTTTGAAGTGTCAACTTTCTTTGGAAAGCTTTTCTTTGTATCTTTGGTTCTTGTGGAGTTCTCACCCTTCTTTTTGTTTGTCTTGAGGAATTTTTTGAACCTCTTGGCAAACATGGCAATCTCGGCTTCATTGAGATCATTATCATCTTCTGAATTTTCAGCTTCCTTGATTGCTTTGAGGGCTATACTCTTGTGTTTCTTGACTGGTTTCAATCTCACTTCAAAAGTCTTCAAGGAACTAACAAGTTCTTCTACTCTCATGGAATCAACATCCTTGCTTTCTTCAATAGCTGTTACTTTAGCTTGAAATCTTTCGGGCAAGGATCTGAGAATCTTGCTTGTAGCACCCCCCGACCCGACCCGGCCGGACCGACCCGGGGCGCTGCTACTCGGACATTCAGAACTTTTTAAAACTTCATTTTTCATTTGAAAAATCATTGTGAGCCCATAACAATCGAAATTCATTTCGTAAACAGAAAACCATATAAATTATAGTTTAAAAATCGTTTTCGAGTGAGCCCATTCAATACAAACTTTTTACGAAAATTCGGCAGAGTGCCGTTTGTTTTTCGGACTTTCCAAAACCTGCTTTTACACAAATCAAATCACATTACATTTTCACAAACACTTCTATAACAATTTCAATCAGTTGCGCACTCTGCCGTTTAGTGCGACTTTCAAAACAGTTTATAAAATAAAACAAAACAGACTCTAATAGTTACAAACATTTTTAATAATAAAGGACATAAATCATACAATAATTAATTACAAAACGTTTTACAAAAAGTATTTACAAATTCCCTGTATATGCATGCTTTCAGAATATATATATACACATAACAAGAATATAGCTACCCAACTGTACAATCTCTGTGACTCGGTCTGCAACTTGCTCTTCCTTCAGTCTCTAGCCTCCTCTGAATTCCTGGTACCTACGCGTTAGAAACAAAACTAACGCGCTAAGCATAAAGCTTAGTGGGTGTACTATAAACTCAATTAAATAAATCACAATATAAATATCTATTAAGAATAAATAAACCACAATATATATATTCCATTCCATTTTAAAACGATTAAATTTCAAAATTCAATTCATTAAACAATTTCAATCACTTTAATTTCAATAATGAGGTCAACAATGAATACTATCAATAAAATCATTCGGTTCACTTTTCAATTTCCACTCAATTCTGGCCCGCTAGAATACTAAACATATACGGACTGGAATATGGGTCAAGCTCCCAACCCTCAGAACGAATTCTGAGGAGGTACGTGTCTCCCAACTCTAGGACCGTGGGTACGGAACCTAGAGAGGTACATAACTCCCTATCCCAGGAACGAATCCTTGGGAAGGTACATTAACTCCCAACCCCCAGGACGAATCCTGAGGAGGTACGTATCTCCCAGCCTCTGGACGAATCCAAGAGGAGGTAAATCAGTATCATCAATATCAATCAATCAGTATCGGCACAGTACTGCTCAGTAAAAACCCAGCTGGTATACCAACCTCCTATATCCATTTCTATGTTTCCGTATCCTAGGGCCGTTTCTGATACACCAAATTCACAATAAATGTCGCAATAGTTACTCAATATCAATAATCACTCAATAATCATATAAATCACATAATAAACTTCAAGAAATATGAACAATAACCATATAAAAGTCTAAAATCAACTCTGTAAAACGAAATCGAATTAGTCGAAACTCAATCAGTGTATCAAACATCAATTTCACATATAGAATAAACACTTTTTATACAAAAATCGAAAAAGAAAATTTTCAACGAAATCGAAACGAAAGTGAAAACGAAATCGAAATACGATCTATCACAAAATCATTCCAAAATCAACAATAAAGACATTAAACATCGATTTTTCATCTACTATAACAATTTTCATACTAATAATCGAAAACGAAAATCTTCCAACGAAATCAAAAACGAAAACGGAAACAAACACAAAAATGATAACGCAACCGAAAACAAACGTACACCAACCTCGGTACCGTTTTTCGTTCGACCAACCGCGGTTCCACGATTTCTTTCCCTTCTCTTTTTCCTTTCTCCTTCTTCCTCTTCTTCCTCTTTTTCTTTTCTTTTCTTTCTTCTTCTTCTCTCTTCTTCTTCTTCTTTTTCTTCTCTCTTTTCTCTCCTTTTTCTCGGCTCTTTCTCTCTCTTTCTCTTATGTTCTGTTTTCTCGCTTCTGCGAGAAACTTCTTCTTTTTTTTATATTTTTTTCGCTACCGCGACCGCCGTCGCGACCTGTAGTCGCGGCACCAGGTCGCGATGCTCACTGGAATGCGCTCACCACCTTCCTCGCGAGCGCGCCTTGGTCGCGCGAGTGGTCGCGCTGCTCTCTGCCCGTTTTTGACACTTTCATCGCGAGCAGTCCATCGCGACCTGTGGTCGCGGTGGCTGGTCGCGATGCTCACTGCCAGGTTTTGCCATTTTCTTCGCGAGCAAGTCATCGCGACCTGTGGTCGCGGTGACTGGTCGTGGTACTCACTGCCCGAAATTGCGTTTTTCACCGCGAGCGAGCCATCGCGACCTGTGGTCGCGGTGACCAGGTCGCGATGCTCTCTGGTCCAGTTTTCACTTTTTCATTTTTCACTATTCAATCCGATCCGCTGGAAAACATAAAATACATTTAATTACATTTACACCCCCTCAAATAGTAAAATTCATTTTCACATATTTCATATATATCAAAAATTTATTACCCGAAATCCGGGATGTTACATTGCTAACAATCTTCGAGCTAGAATCGACTTCTCCTAACATATAACTCTTGTTGGTGATGTCTGTGAGCTTGGCTTCAAATTCTGCAAAGGTCTTATTCTCTTCCATTTAAAGACTCTCAAATTGAGATGTTAGCATTTGAAGTTTGGACCTCTTGACAGCTGTAGTTCCTTCATGTGTGATTTGAAGGATCTCCCATGCTTCCTTGGCACTTTCACATTTTTTAATATGCCTATATTGACTATCATCAAAGTCACAAAAAATAGCGTCCAACCTCTTTGAATTCTAAGTTGCCAAACTGTAATTTGTAGGTGTCCAAGTTGATTTGGGTTTCAATGTTCTTCTCTCATTTTCACTTGTAGTTGTGGGAGGTGTGTACCCCTCTTCGATGCTTGTCCATACATGTTCATCTATGGAATTCAAGTATGCTCTCATGCGGAGTTTCCAAAATGAGTAGTTTGTGTCATTTAGAAGTGGAGGTTTGGTGTAGGATGCACCCTCTCTTACTACGGAGTCCATGGGATCAAGAATAGACAAAAATTGTACACAAATAACAAACAAGCAAATAAACACCCAAAGATCTAGCTATGTATGTCTAGCTACCCGCTCTGATATCAATTGAAAGTTTAAGTGCAACGGTCTAATATGAACCTAAGGGGGGGTGAATAGGTTCTTACCCAATTTTTTTATTACCAACAATTTAATTAGACCAATTCAACAATTTTAAACACATAACAAATGCGGAAGAGATAAATAAAATCAACACAAGAATTTTAGCGTAGAAACCCCCTTCCAACAAGGGATCAAAAACCATGGGACCACTCTTAGCCACTTACCGAACAATCCACTAATGATAAATGCAGTACACTCTCAAGTTGAAATTACAAGGACTCACTCATCTTGGACTATCCCATTCTAGTCTGCCCACATGCCTTTTCCCTAATGATCTTACAAGATCCACTAGGTAACTAAATGTATATCTTCAAGCTATACTAGAATTCACACTCCTATTGGCGTGAGCCTACACCTATCGTCTCGCAAGAGCCAACTAGTGAAATTCCACACAAATACAACTTTTCCACAAGAAGCAAACCTTGAGCTCATTTACAAGACTTCACCAAAGTCACACAAGCTCTTCTAACAACACAAAGTATTATGGTCTAAGTGTTCAATGATGTATGAACATACAATTATAATGCATGACCAATACAACCTATGATGCTAAGTGAATTAGTGCACACGATCTACTTAAATAACACTTAGCATAAACACATTTCAAGACCTAACAAATTTTGCCGCAAATTCAACACTTTAAAGTCATGACATAAACATATTCAATACATGAACTCTACAAGGCAGCCAACATGTTTATATGAATGTGATTCTAGCAACAAGTAAATTATTATAGCAACAACTAACACTCTTGATCCAACCTAGATTAGTACCAATCCACTAAACACATGTGAGATAGAGGTTTAATTTATTCAAGCAAGACAAGCACTCTAAATCACACATGAAGTTATCTAGGTACTAATTCAACTTCCTAAACCCTTTATCATGCATTAAACACAAAACCCAGAAGCTTTCAACATCCAATCAATATCTAACTCTCATTCAAGAACAAAAAAGAGATTTAAATGATATGAAGCATAAAACACTTTCAACATACAAGAAAAACACTTACCACAAGTCTCTAGTTTGATTCTATGGACATACAAGAGAGATTGGGTGAGTTTTGAGAGAGTATGAAGAGAGGGAGCTGCTAGGGTTCTTCTTTCTAGATTTTGGATGAAAAAGACGAAGTGGCCTTTATATAGGAAGAGCCACGGGTCGGGTTGCCACATAAAACGGGTCGGGCGCACATGTTGGGTCTGGTGCAGTTTTCTGCACTGACCTATGTTCGGTTTCAAGCTAATATCTAGAGAAATGCCACCCAGAAAATTCTAAAAAAATAACGAACGAAAGTAGACACATATATGAACAACGTTTATGAAGAACACCATTTAAAATTCGGACAGTAAGGGTGCAATATTGGACCACATACATGACATACAAAAACTGTCTCTCCTATTTTTTCAGCACTGACCTATGTCTAGTATTTAGCTATTATCTAGAGAAGCGCCACCCAGAAAATTCTGAAAATAATTAGAGAAGAAAGTAGGCACATATATGAACAACTTTCATGAAGAACACCATTTACAATTCTGACAGGAAGGGTGACATATTGGACCACATACATGTCACACAAAAACTGTCTCCCTTGTTTTTTCAGCACTGACCTATGTCCGGTGTCTATCTAATATCTAGCAAAGTGCTGCCCAGAAAATTCTGAAAAAATTACAAAAGTAGGTACACATATAGGCCAACAACTTTCATGAGAATACGCTTTGCAATTCGGATAGAAAGGTGGAGATATGAGACCATCTATAGGATGCATCTGCAGAACATAACATATGAATGCAATACAATGAACTATGCACCATATACCATGTCAATGATGAATGAGATGCCTAGAAACATAATGACTGATATGTTGTGAGTGTGTGAGATCCTAAAAACCTTTGTGAGATTGAGAGCAACTTACCAAATGAATCGATGATCTTGATGTCTTCAACGAAAGCTCTTAAACACAATTACAACCAAAGAGTGTTTTACACGGAATTAGCCAACCTAGAAAATACTCGACCTAACAGGAGAGAAGAATTCGAACCCAAACGCCGAAGAAAAGTCCACCCATGAACTCGTTGTGGGGCTTCCGGATTGCCATAGAACCCCGTGAAACGCCACTGCTTATTGTTCGAAGAAAGAACCTGAACATCAATATAGAAAAAAGAAAAGGAGAGAAGAGAAATCGTAACCTCATTAGTCCAGAAGAGACCCAAGCCACCTTTGTGGCCTTGTCTGTCCATACACAATTTGCTAGCAAAACCCAACCGAACACGAATCAATTCACATTGAGAAGGATAACAAAGAGTTTAAGAAAGAAAGACAATATCGGGATTATGATCCTGCACATGGCGCTGCAGGATCTGGAATGTTCGAGAGTTTTCCACCCTCCGAACATTCCACACTAAGATAATCATGGCTCCTGGTAGGCCTGATCAACAGGTCCTACCAATAAAATTGTATAATCAGATTGTAGCCTTCCTGTTTCCGCATTGCTTTTTATTCCCTACAAAAAAACTGCCCCCAAGAACCCTGTCACCTTTACGTTTCATGCCCCCAGAATCCTCCACGATCTTGACTGTCACAACTGCCCCTTTTCGAGCTAACCTTTTCCATTTGGAGGTTTTCGGAGGTAAAGGGCTATTGGAGTTGCATGGCCAACTTCCTCCCCTTTTTTGCATTTTTCCACGTCACCCACAACTCCTCCCAATGTCCCATGAGTTTTGATTATGCCAAGGTCATTCTCTGAATTAGAATTGTTACCATGCAAAACTGGTGCCACCATGTCACTTCCCATAAGATCCACGTCCATTGTGGCAAGTTTCTCCGAAGAGGAAACAGAGTTTTCATTGATTGTTGAGGCCAGAAAATTAGGAGGAAAATCACTCTTATTCTTCACCGTCTCCGCAATCTTTTCTTTCAATCTTTTGTTTGCCTCAATTGTCTCCTTGACCTCTAAAATATTGATCCCCAAATCTTCTCCCATAACTCCTCCTATTTTTTCCTTTCCTTTCCCCACGATTTACGCCCCTCCCATATTCTGAACCTGCTGCTGCCCAATTGCTCCTTCGGCACTAGTGCGGCTACCCCATGTACCCTTGACCCCTTGAACGGAGCCCTTCTCTGAAGCTATCTCTCTAGATATGTTCCTCAACCCACGGCTTGTAACATCCCGGATTTCGGGTAATTAATGTTATATAAGTGAAAATAAATTTTACTATTTGAGGGGGGTAAAAATGTAATTAAATGTATGTTTATTTTATAATTTCCAGCGGACCAGATTGAATGGTTGAAAAATTGATGTATGAAAAATTAAAAATTGAACCAGAGAGTATCGCGACCTGGTCACCGCGACCACAGGTCGCGATGGCTCGCTCGCGGTGAAAAACGAGATTTCTGGCAGTGAGCATCGCGACCAGTCACCGCGACCACAGGTCGCGATGAGCTGCTCGCGATGAAAATGTCAAATTTTGGCAGTGAGCAACGCGAGCTCCAGCGCGACCAAGGCGCGCTCGCGATGAAGGCGGTACGAATGGTCCAGTGAGCATCGCGACCTGGTGGCGCGACCACAGGTCGCGACGGCGGTCGCGGTAGCGAAAAAAATATAAAAAAAAGAGAAACTTCTCGCAGAAGCGAGAAAAACAGAAACAGCAAGAAGAGAGAGAAAGAGCTGAGGAAAAAGAGAGAAAAGAGAGAAGAAGAAGAAGAAAGAAAGGAAAGGAGAAAAGGAAGAAGAAAGTGGAAAGGAAAAGTGAAGAGAAAAAGGAAAGGGAAGGAAACGAAATCGTAGAACCGCGGATTGTCGAACGAAAACAAGGATTCCAGGTTGGTGTACGTTTGTTTTCGGAATCGTTACGAAAAGTCTTTCGTTATTGTTTTGTTTTCGTTTTCGTTTCTCGTTTTCATTTCGTTTTCGATTTCGTTAAAAGTTTTCGATTTCGATTATTCGTATGAAAAGTGTTTATTTTATATGTAAAATCGATGATTTGTAGATCTATGGTTGATTTCAGACCGATTTTATGATAGATCGTATTTCGATTGTATTTTCGAACATTTCGATTTCGTTAAAATACTTGATTTAGATTTTCGTAAAATTATTGATTATGTTTCTTGAAGAATATTATGTGATTTGTATGTTTATTGAGTAATTATTGTTATTGAGTAACTATTGCGACATTTATTGTGAATATAGTTTATCTGAAACGGCCCTAGGATACTTAGACATAGAAATGGATATAGGAGGTTGGTATACCAGCTGGGTTTTACTGAGCAGTACTGCGCCGCTACTGATTGATACTGATGATTATTATGTACCTCCTCTTGGATTCGTCCAGAGGCTGGGAGATACGTACCTCCTCAGGATTCGTCCTGGGGGTTGAGAGCCATGTACCTTCCCAAGGATTCGTTCCTGGGATAGGGAGTTATGTATCTCTCTAGGTTCCGTACCCACGGTCCTAGAGTAGGGAGACACGTACCTCCTCAGGATTCGTCCTGGGGGTTGGGAGTTTGACCCATATTCCAGTCCGAGTATGTTGAGTATTCTAGCGGGCCAGATTTGAAGTGAATTGAGAAATGAATTGAATAGCTTTATCGACTGATATTATACATTGATCTTATTGTTGAAATGAAAATGATTAAGAATGTTTATGGTTTGATTTGGAAGTTAAATTGATTTCGTAACTGATTCGAATTGAAAATATATATATATATATATATATATATTGTGATTTGTTTCTCATTACAAATTATCATTGATTTTCATATTTGAGTTTATTGTACACCCACTAAGCTATATGCTTAGCACGTTAGTTTTGTTTCTAACGCGTAGGTACCAGGGATCCCGAAGAGGCTAAGGACTGAAGAGAGAGAGATTTGCTGACAGAGACCCAGAGTCGATACAGTTGGGTAGCTACATTTGTTGTTGTACATATATATGTTTATTTTGTAAGCATGCATATACAATGAGTCTGTAAATATGTTCTGTAATTAATTATTTATGATTCCTGTCTTTTATTATTAAAATGTTTGTAAATATTAAAGTCTGATTTGTTTTTATTATATAAATTGTGATGGTAAGTCGCACTAAACGGCAGAGTGCGCAACCGTTTGAAAATGTTATAGAAGTGTTGTTGAGAATTGTGTTTGAATTGATTTGTGTAAAAACAGGTTTTGGAAAGTCCGAAAAACAAACGGTACTCTGCCGAATTTTTGTAAAAAGTTTATTGATTGGGCTCACTAGAAAATTAGTTTTAAATTGTTAAACTATTTGGTTTTCTACTGTTTTGAACATCGATCGATGGGCTCACAACGATTTTCGGTTTATAAAAAGAATTTAGAAAGTATTGAAAACCGTGTAGCGCTCCCTGGGTCGGTCCAGCCGGGTCGGGTCGGGGGGTGTTACACGGCTTGTCCACTGGCTCCTCTCCTTCTAAAGGCTGGTTTCCCTAAGCCATGTGCCAAACTTGAGGATAGTACTGATGCCTTCTCCGGTAGAGTTTTTGTTTAAAGGGCATTCTCTAACCGGATGGCCTATCATACCACAATGGAAGCAAAACTCCAGCATCTTCTCATAACAGACTAATAGATTTTATGCCTCCGTGGTTCCTTCAAGCTGAATCTGGAGGCCTCATTTCAGCGGTTTTGATATATCCAAGAGAATTCGAATCCGTATAAACTTACGAATACAGTCCCTCTTGGCTTCCAAATCAATATCCTTGACCAATCCAATCTTCAACCTCAGCTTTAACCCGATATCGCAAGTCATGCATAGTAATGAGACGTTGTGGATTTGGACCCAAAATTCGGCACGATTGAACTGCATCTTCGTAAAGTCACCCATCCATGCGGTTATTCCAAAACCAGAAGAGAATTATCAAAGGTCCATGGTCCCCCCAATAATGCCCGTTTTTTGTTCCGAATATTCTAAAAGTAAAACGCAAAAACATTATCCCTAACTAATTCAACAATAACTTCACTACATGTACGCCATATTTGAGGAATTAATGTACACAAAGCGGCTCTATTTGTCTGCCGGCCTGCGAGATGCTTGACAACCAAACATAATGTCATCTTCTTGGACCCCTCCTCTTTCAGATCTCCTCCCACCATTTGCACCGGACCCTCGTCATCCGACAGATTCAGGTTAGCACACAGTTCCAAAATCCTATCCGAATCCATCTTGTTGTATTAAAGCAAGACTTACGGCCACAAAACACCTCTACCTTTGCTAAGGTCGAAATACTACAGACCAAAACTATATACTAAAGAGGAAAAGATCGAACCAATCTACGTTCACGAAAAAAAAAAAAAAAAAGAAAAAAAAAAAAAAGAAAAAGAAAAAGTGAGCCCAAAGAGACTCCCAATCTACTTCCACTCTAAAACCTTGAGAGAGTTTTCAGAGAGGAGAAATTTTTTTTTTTTTTGGTATCTACTTTGACCAATATTGTTTTGTTTTGTTTACAAATTCCATATGTGATGTAGTTGGGGTAGATTTATTCAAATTATTTTTTTTTCGATTAAATAAATCTTTCGTATAAGTTAATTGTTGCAGCATGCACCCCCCTTCAGTATTTACGACTCAATTCAAATATTGCTTTATTAATAATTAGTAAGCGTGAAAGGTCTTTCCTCTCTATTATTCAGATTGTGAAAGTAGTTAATGTTTGATATTTATAGATTTAGACATTATACTATTAATAGGTTCAAACATTATGTTGACTCAATCTCAATATCAGTGTAAATTTTATATAAATATTAAAATTTAATTACTATAATATCATATAGGATTTGTTTGAGTAATTGTTGTATTTTCAGAAAACCTTTGTTGCACCAAATGCACTGACGAGGGATGTACTTTTAATCACTGAAAATATATAACGTGTGTATTTTCTTATAAAATATGTACATTTCTTTGCATATATCTCATTTTAAATGACCTAATCATGATGCTTTTATGTGGTCTAAATACACTTATTTTGTGGTCTACAACAATTGTGGTAGCCGAGAGAGTGGGTTATTCAAACTAAGAATGCCAACTTGTTTTGTCCATGCACTTTTCAATTAAGAGTATCTATTCACTTTTGGAGCATTAATGAGAGTATCTATTGGACTATTTTATGAATCTATTTATAGACATTAAATGTTTTTTTTAAAAGTAGGTGACATGCCATTGATATGACATGCATGATATGGTTTTCAAAGTTAATTTTGCCATAAAGTTTTTAGCAAAACCCATGTCTATAGGTTTGGCTGCGAAAATTGAAGACAAAAAAGGGTAAATGCAATAATACTAGAGCCAAGCTTTGTACAAGGACTTTGATGGTGGCCTTTGAGGGTTCAAAACGACAGCGTCCAAAGATTTTTTAATACAGAAACGGAGACATGAATGGCCAAATAAAAAAGAATGGGAAATCAGAAAAAAGTCTATATGATTTTGTTTTTATTATCATATTATCCGTCTTGACGATTTGGTGGTCCAAGGCGTAACATAAAAATGAGGCCTCTAACGTAGTATAGTTCAATTAATTCTAATAAATATTAAAATTTTTACTAAACATATTATGAATTTTAAAGGAAGCTGATTGTTTAACAAAAACTAACTGATTGTTTAACAAAAACTAACTAAAATTAATATAATAAGATATTATATTAATATAACTTAAGATCAGAGGTATAGTGGTAGTTGATTCTATCCTCATTGGAATTATACCAGGGTGAGAAACGTGTTAAGTACCGGTTGGCTTAAAAAATACTAAGGTCGTGACAAGATAGAGATATTGTGGTTGCTAAAATATTAATATAATAAGGGAATAAATCATTCTGGTTTCATATCTTTGTCACTTGATTTTCTATTGCTTCATTTGGTTTCGAAATTTTCTATTGCAAGAATACCCTTCTCCACCATTGATCAAAAGAATATGAGGATGTCAAATAGTGTCTCTATTGTATTATGTAGGATTGAGACATAAGAAAGTATAGACTACTACTAGCATTTCCAATACAACCCTGATGGACTATTAAGCACTTGATATTTGTGATTGTCATTTCTGGGTCTGCTATGCAGTTTTCAAGCTTCATTATCCTTAAATTTGTTGTCACCATTATTGGCTACAATTCCCCATCTTTTTTTATTTTTTTTAAGTTATCTAATTAGCAGTTGGATTTTTTTTATATTTATTTATTTAGTTTATAGCTTTTGAGAAAATACATTATGTGGATAAAAAATTTTACATCACATGTATGGACTCTTAATAAATAAACCGTGAGTATAACTATAAACTATCAAAACGTCTCTTCTTCACAATGAAACATAACCAATTAGATGAGATTTTACGTGACTTATGACTGTGAATGATAGGTTGGATCTGTACATTAATAGTTAAATATTATGTTACTGGTTTGGCTATATATTTTCGTTGGGTTGGACTTTTTTTCTATTTATCCGGCCCAAAAATAAATTAAATATAATGAGTTGGACTTAAATTTACCTAGTTAATACAATAAATTAATTTTGTATTTAAAAAAAAAAAGTTAAAGTAATATAAAAGGAGGCCTCCTTAGGCTTGGGGCTCTGGGCCATCGCCCCTTGCGCCCTGATCCAGGACCGGTCCTAATTATCAGTACTCAGTAGTCAGTACATGTATGCAGTCTGCAGAGGGGTCATGCCACTCATCACTCTTGTCTCTGTTTCTCCTTCCATGATTATTATGATGTTGTCTCTGTTTCTCCTTCTATGATGATTATGATGATACATGGTATAATGATGTATGGTGCTTCTCTTCCATTCGTTAATTGTGTACAGAAGATACAGAGAAATTAATGTGTGTGTGTAATATATATATACAATCACATCACAAAACTGCATGCATCCTCCTTTTTGACCTTTTCCAATTTTTTTTTTCGGTGGACGAGAAAACAAGATGGGATTTGGGGACCAAAAGATGCAGTTCATACATGAACTGGACCATAAACCCACATGAGATTCACTCAAAAGTCTAGCCCAAATGTTACTCCATGTGGGCTCTGCCTTGTAAATGTAGAAAAGACTAAGTCAATGAAGACTCAGAAGATGCCTTCGTTTTTTCTTTTTTGTCTAGTCAAAGTCCTTGGCATTTACGTTAGAAGATAATTACACTCTGAATTTTATGGCTTCACACAAGGAAAATGAAGATAAATCCATTACTCTATATATACTTGTTCAGTGCATTATCACAATTTGCATACTAATTGTGTTTCAATAGATTCATTATATATAAATATATATGGCTGATTCCCTTCGATTATTGACCAAATTTTGCCATTTTATTTGCTTATGGGTTCTGTTTTTCTACTTTTATTTGCACAATTCTTGTGTTTATGGAGCTAGAGAGTTGGCAAGCCATCAGCATGCCAACCAAAAGAAGCCATTCATGACTGCATCACCATGCTCTGCTTCTACTAAAGGTTGATGCTTGCTTACTCAGGACGTTAAAATTCAGTTATATTTGATGTATCAAATAGTTGAGAAAAATCTGCTTATTAGGATACATGAATTATTTGCTTAACTATACTATTTAAATTTCGTTTGTCTTTCATAGTTAATTAAGATCATCGTCAAAATTCAATTTTTTCAGGCCTTAAGGTAGCTCACAGGGATGGACCCTGCTCATCACTTGGCCAAGAGAATCCACCTCCCATGTCTCGCGATGTTCGCTCTCTCAATTCCATATCCTCCGTGGAAGATGTTTCCGTTCTAGGAACTATACTTCCTCTGCTGAAAAGCCCACTTGGCAATGGCAATTTCGTTGTCAAAGTCGGTATTGGCACACCAAAACGTGACTTGACATTGATGTTCGATACGGGCAGTTTCAAAACTTGGATACAATGTCTACCATGTGACAGTTGCTTTGATCAAGAAGAACCTGTTTTCGATCCGTCGACATCTTCAACCTTCTCCGTTGCTGCTACCTGTGCATCTCCTCCCTGCCACTTCGAGGCTAACTATCGGGACAAGTCTCATAGCAGTGGATACTATGCTAGCGATACCTTAACTTTTCCTTCCTTTTATGTCCCCAACGTTGTCTTCGGTTGTGGCCAGAATAACAATGCAGACTTCGGCAAAGTTGCTGGTGTTCTTGGCGTTGGACTAGGTGACAATTCTGTCATGTCTCAGACACTCAATATTTTCAGACAAATGTTCTGCTATTGTCTCCCTTCAACAGAAACCTCAACTGGGTATCTTATTTTTGGGGTCCAAGCATTTCTAACTTGCAAACCTGAAATTACCATACCACTTACCATCACAGATCATTATTTTGTCAAC
Source organism: Xanthoceras sorbifolium (assembly GCA_003430845.1). Lineage (NCBI taxonomy): Eukaryota > Viridiplantae > Streptophyta > Magnoliopsida > Sapindales > Sapindaceae > Xanthoceras > Xanthoceras sorbifolium. The sequence continues at coordinate 28,228,450 of CM010616.1, forward strand.
CTTGTTGGTATAACAATTGGCCAAAAGAGATTGGAAATCTCTTCAAATGTTGATTCGGATTCATCACCAAGCACCATAATTGACTCCGGAACCATCATCAGTCGTCTGCCTTCATCTGTGTACTCAGAGCTGCAATCCTCATTTCAGGAATTGATGTCGGCATACCCTCCTGCAGCCAATCAGTCCTCAGAGCCGATGGACACGTGCTATAATATTGAAGGACTTGACGATAATAGTATCAATAATATCGTACCATCTATGACACTACATTTTGATGGCTCCAGAGATCTGAATTTAGACCCCTCTGCAGTTGTTTCAATTGACAACGATTCTCCGACCGTTTGCTTGGCTTTCGCTGCAAATAATGGTCCTAATGACTTGATTATCATTGGCAATCATCAACAAAGGAATGTCAACATATATTATAATGTCTTGAACAAAGAAGTTGGATTCAGTACTGGTGGTTGCAGCACTTGATGCAAGTTGCAAGCAATTCATGCTTGAATTTGAGTTATTAATGTATTCTGAGATGTGTAATTTGTGAATTGTGACAAGATATGGTTTTCAAAGTTAATTTTGCCATAAAGTTTTTAGCAAACCCATGTCTATAGCTTTGGCTGGGAAAATTGAAGACAAAAAAAGATATACAGAGAATTTAACGTGTGTCTATAGCAAACCCATGTCAGTTATATACAGAGAATTTAATGTCTATAGCAAACCCATATCAATTATAAACAGAGAATTTAATGTGTGTGTGTATATATATAATCAGTTTTTAAGTTATATGATACCTATAAAACCACATCACAGAACTGCATGCATCCTCCTTTTTTGACCTTTTCCAATTTCCTTTTTTAAGCGTACGAGAATAGAAACATGATTGGGATTTGGGACCTAAAGATGCAGTTCATACAAAAACTGGAGCACAAACTCACGTGACATTCACTCAAAAGTCTAGCCCAAATGTCACTCCATGTGGGCCTGGCTTGGACTAATCTCACGGGTATAGTCAAGCTCTACATTTCAATTCTCGAGTTTGAGATTCTGTACATTTTTTTTTATATATAAAATTACTGGTTCTCTAACGTAAAGAATCAAAATCATATAAATAATAATAGAAAATATCCGAGATTATGTATATAACATTAGAAAAATAGTTCTCTAATGTTAAAAAACATGCTAGAGAATTGGAATTTTAAATATAAAAACATACTGAATATCGAACTAAAGAAAAATCATAACTATACTATATGTCTTGTATATTTAGCAAAGGCTAAGTGAATGAAGATTCAGTAGGTACCTTTTTTTTTTTTTTTTTTTTTCTCTAGTCAAAGTCTTTGGCATTGACATTAGAAGATAATTACGCTGAATTTGATGGCCTCACACAAGGAAAATGAAGATAAATCCATTACTCTATATAATACTTGTCCAGTGTATTAGGTTCGTACAGGTTATATAGCAATCACAATTTGCATACTAATTGTGTTTCAATAGATTGATTGTGTATATATATGGCTAATTCCCTTTGGTTCTTGGCCAATTTTTGCCATCTTCTTTGCTTCTGTGTCCTGTTTTTCTACTTTTATTTGCACAGTTCTTGTGTTTGTGGAGCTAGAGAGTTGGTAAGTCATCAGCATGCCAACCAAAAGATGCCACTCATGACTGCATCACCATGCTCTGCTTCTACTAAAGGTTGATTATAGTTTTACACTATTGCTTCTCTTGATAAATTTTAGAGCTTGCTTATTCGGATGTTAGAATTCAATTATATTTTATGCATGGTACAGTTGAGAATTTAAAGTCGATAAATGTTAAAATCTGCTTATTTAGATATAGGAATTATTCGCTTAACTATACTAGTTAAGTTTCGTTTATCTTTCATGGTTAATTAAGATTATCATTAAAATCCAATTTTTTCAGGTCTAGAAATAGCTCATAGGGATGGACCCTGCTCGCTACTTGGCCAAGAGAACCCGACTCCGACGTCGCTCTCTCAATTCCATATCCTCCAATGATTTCTCCTCCGTGGATGATGTATTGGAAGCACAAACTATACTTCCTCTGCTAAAAAGCCCACTTGGCGATGGCAATTTCGTTGTTAAAGTAGGTTTTGGCACACCAAAACGTGACTTGACATTGATGTTCGATACAGGCAGTTACAAAACTTGGATACAATGTCTACCATGTGACAATTGCTATGATCAAGAAGAACCCGTTTTCAATCCTTCGTCATCTTCAACCTTCTCCGTTGCTGCTACCTGTGCATCTCCTCCCTGCCACTACGAGGTTAACTATCGGGACGGGTCTCAAATCAAAGGATACTATGCTAGCGATACCTTAACTTTTCCTTCCTTTTATGTCCCCAACGTTGTCTTCGGTTGTGGCCAGAATAACACTGCAGACTTCGGCAAAGTTGCTGGTGTTCTTGGCGTTGGACAAGGTAACAATTCTGTTATGTCTCAGACACTCAACATTTTCAGACAAGCATTCTGCTATTGTCTCCCTTCCACAGAAACCTCAACTGGGTATCTTATTTTTGGGGTCCAATCACTTGTAACTTGCAAACCTGAAATTACCGTTCCACTTACCATCACAGATCACTATTATGTCAATCTTGTTGCTATAACAATTAACCAAACGAGATGGGAAATTATTAGTAAATCTTAAATGTATATTTGACTATTAGGAAATGTTAGGTGAGTGTTAGATGTACTCTTGACTTTATGTAATGTTAGGTGAGTGTTAGGTGTACTCTTGACTTTATGTAATATTAGGTGAGTGCTAGGTGAATATTAGGTGGGTGATAGACTTTATGTGTTATATCTTCATGTATATATACCTCTTAAGATTAATGAAACAGATGTACATTTTTCCTCCATTACATTTTCTCTCACTTTCATCATTTTACACATTTCTTTCATTATATTTTCAGACATTTTCATTATTTTACATGGTATCAGAGCCAAGTTTCTGATCCGGACAACGTCTTGCACAGAATTTTCATCGAGCAACTTCAACAGCTTTCTTGTCTTCATCAATGATAAGTTCAAACCATGGTGCTGGTAATAAATACACTTATGCAAATGCGACAGGTCTGTATCCATTTTCCAATACTTCAATTAATTCTGTATTTACAAAGCCATGGATTTTAGATAGTGGAGCCACCGATCATATCACTTCTGATTCCACACTTCTCACCAAAACACAATCATCATCCATACCTATTGTTAATTTACCAACAGGATCTACAGCATCAATCACAACTGGCACTGTATCTTTTAATTCCAACATCACTTTAGATGATGTTTTATGTGTTCCTAGTTTTCGCTTAAATCTAATTTCTGTAAGCAAACTTACCTCTGCCCTAAACTGTTGTGCCATTTTTTTTCCCACCTTTTGTGTTCTACAGGACTTGGCTACGGGGAAGATGATTTGCTCGGGTAAACAACATGGTGGTCTCTATTACATGCCTCCCTTACAAAGGATGTCAACCTGTCATCAAATTTCACAGCCTTCCAATCTATGGCATATGCATCTTGGACATCCATCACCATCTCGTCTTAAATTAGCTTCTTCCTTATTATCTTCAAACAATATTTCTTATGATAATAATTGCACTGTTTGTCCTATGGCAAAACAAACAAGACTTCCATTTCCATTAAGCTCCATATCAACTCATGCTCCATTTGATTTATTGCATTGTGATATCTGGGGTCCTCACAAAGTTCATACACACTCAGGGGCACGATTTTTTCTTACCATTGTAGATGACTTTACAAGATGCACATGGATATTCCTTATGCAGCACAAGTCTGAAACTCAAAACATTTTGAAATCTTTTATTGATTTTGTTTACACTCAATTTCATGCATATGTCAAAGCAGTTAGAGTAGACAATGGTTCTGAATTTTTATCTATGAAAAACTTTTTTAGACTTCAAGGCATTGAATATCAACGCACTTGTGTTTACACCCCACAGCAAAATGGAGTCGTTGAAAGGAAACATCTTCATATTCTCACTGTGGCACGAGCACTACTTTTTCAATCCCATTTACCTTTACATTTTTGGGGTGAATGTGTTTTAACTGCAGTTTATCTCATTAACCGGTTGCCATCACCATTGCTCTCAAATACAACACCTTTTGAAATGCTATATAGTCGCCCGCCATCACTTGATCATTTAAAGGTTTTTGGTTGTCTATGCTATGCAACTATTGTACATCCCATTCAAAAATTTGAACCTCGTGCCAAGTGTTGCATCTTTGTTGGATATCCGACTGGGCAAAAGGGATACAAACTATATGACATGGAAACCAAGAAATTTTTTGTCAGTCGTGATGTCAAATTTCATGAATCCATTTTTCCTTTTTCATCTATCTCAACCCCATCCACTTCTGATTTTGTGGTGCCTAATTTCATATCTGAGACCACAGAAATGCAGTCTATCATACCACCATGCTCTTCTAACACCAATCCTCACCAATCCGAGCAAACAACATCTAATACACATGAACTCATCTCACCCACACCTGTTGTTCCCTCCAGCATTGATCAACCTTCCACAAACACACCAGATGCCGAAACCTTACCACCACTTTTAGACCCATCAAATATTCCTTCTGAAACTACTACCATTCCACCTTCGAGACAATCAACACGGCCTAAGCGACCTCCGGCATGGCATAGAGACTTCCTAATGTCATCTCAGGCACATCAATCTACCTATGCAGCAAGTCCTATACCAGGTACTCGATATCCACTCTCTAATTTTCTTTCATACTCACGTTTTTCACCTTCCCATTCTACTTTTCTAGTTAACATCACAAATCACACTGAGCCTAAAAATTATGCTCAAGCTGTCCTTAATCCACATTGGCGACAAGCTATGAATACAGAATTAGAAGCATTGCAGCTCAACAACACATGGAGCTTAGTCCCTTTGGCCATTGGCCACAAACCAATTGGTTGCAAATGGGTCTACAAAATCAAATACAAATCTGATGGCACCATTGAACGCTATAAAGCTCGTCTTGTTGCTAAAGGATACAATCAAGTTGAGGGCATTGACTATCAAGAAACATTTTCTCCAACAGCAAAGCTTACAACACTTCGTTGTCTTCTTACTGTCGCTGCTGCTCGCCACTGGCACATCCACCAATTGGACGTTCAAAATGCTTTCCTCCATGGCGACCTTCATGAAGTTGTCTACATGGAACCTCCACCTGGTCTTCGCCGACAGGGGGAGCACACTGTATGTCGGCTCAACAAGTCTCTTTATGGACTTAAACAAGCATCAAGAAATTGGTTTTCCACATTTTCAGATACTATCAGAAAGGCCGGCTATCAACAATCAAAGGCTGATTATTCCCTTTTCACCAAAACTCAAGGTACTTCTTTTACAGCAATTCTTATATATGTCGATGACATACTTCTCACAGGAAATGATCTACATGAAATGGAACGTCTCAAAAGATTCCTTCTTAAACGCTTCCATATCAAAGATCTTGGAAACTTGAAGTACTTTCTCGGTATTGAATTTTCTCGCTCCAGAAAAGGCATTTTTATGTCACAAAGAAAGTATGCGTTGGACATTTTACAAGATTCTGGACTCTTAGGCGCATGTCCCAACAATTTTCCAATGGAGCAGAATTTGAAACTTACTCCCACTGATGGAGCATTGCTAAATGATCCAACAAAGTACAGAAGACTAGTTGACAGATTGATATATCTTACAGTGACAAGACCCGATATAGTTTATTCAGTTCGCACATTGAGCCAGTTCATGCAAGAACCTAGAATACCTCATTGGGATGCTGCCATTCGAATCCTCAAATACATCAAAGGTACACCTGGTCAGGGATTATTACTTCCCTCCATAAACAGTTTAACTTTGAAAGCTTTTTGTGATTCAGATTGGGGAGGTTGTCGTGCCACAAGAAGATCAGTTACAGGCTACTGTATTTTCCTTAGAAGTTCTCTCATATCATGGAAATCTAAGAAGCAAGCCAATGTCTCTAGATCATCAGCTGAGGCTGAATATCGAGCAATGGCTAACACATGTTTGGAGTTAACTTGGTTGCGTTACATACTACATGACCTAAAGGTTCATCAAACAACTCCTGCACCATTATTTTGTGACAATCAGGCAGCTTTACACATTGCTGCGAATCTTGTCTTTCATGAGCGTACAAAGCACATTGAGCTAGACTGTCATATAGTACGAGAAAAAGTACAAGCCGGAATAATCAATCCTTCTTTTGTTTCTTCACACTTGCAATTGGCTGATGTATTTACGAAGGCTTTAGGAAAGGATCAGCTTGTGAATTTACGTAACAAGTTGGGACTTCATGATATTCACTCTCCAACTTGAGGGGGAGTATTAGTAAATCTTAAATGTATATTTGACTATTAGGAAATGTTAGGTGAGTGTTAGGTGTACTCTTGACTTTATGTAATGTTAGGTGTACTCTTGACTTTATGTAATGTTAGGTGAGTGTTTGTTGTACTCTTGACTTTATGTAATGTTAGGTGAGTATTAGGTGTACTCTTGACTTTATGTAATATTAGGTGAGTGTTAGGTGAATATTAGGTAGGTGATAGACTTTATGTGTTATATCTTCATGTATATATACCTCTTAAGATTAATGAAACAGATGTACATTTTTCCTCAATTACATTTTCTCTCACTTTCATCATTTTACACATTTCTTTCATTATATTTTCAGACATTTTCATTATTTTACAAAAATACATGATTCGGATTCACCATCACCACGCACTATAATTGACTCTGGAACCATTATCAGTCGTCTGCCTGCATATGTGTACGCAGTGCTGGAAATTTCATTTCGGGAATTGATGTCGATTTACCATCCTGCTGCCAATCTGTCAAAGTCAAAGCCAATGGACCTTTGCTATGATATTGAAGGATTTGATGTTAATAGTATCAATAATATCGCACCATCTATAACACTGCATTTTGATGGCTCCAGATATCTGAATTTTGGCCCCTCTGTACTTGTTTACATTGAAAACGATTCTCGGACCGTTTGCTTGGCTTTCGCTGCAAATAAGGGTCCTGGTGACTGGATTATCATTGGCAATCATCAACAACAGAATCTCGACATATATTATAATGTGTTGAACAAAGAAGTTGGATTTAGGACCGGTGGTTGCAGCACTTGATGCAAGTTGCAAGCAAATTCATGCTTGAATTTGAGTGATTTTATGTATTCTGAGTTGTGTAATTTGTGAAATTGTGAGTATTAGTGATTAATTAGAAGGCATATATGTCAGGTTCTTTTTCAGAAATTGAAGAAGAAATGCTAGAAAATATGATATCAAAAGAAAATGGAACAAACTGTAATCATATGGTATTATATATTATTTCTTTTAATTAAACAATTACGATTTGAGGGTTTGGGAGAGAGTAAGATGTGATTTGAACTCTCAACTTCGTTCATATGGGTGCGAGAGAGATATACCATCGGACTAACTTAAAAAGAGTATTATATATAATATTTTTTCTCAAATATAGTTTTAAATGCAGTTCATTTTATATTTAAAAACAATCTACCATATTTAAATTATAAATCAAACAAGTCATTAACATCTTAAACACATTCAACAAATAACATAACAACAAGAAGAGATCACATTGATTGCTTGCTAATGGAATCATAGCATATATGCTTTAACACAAATAAGTGCTTTTCCAGGTATTTTCCCAAGCTCAAAAGCAGTATTAAACACTTTCAACGAAACACACTAATATGAAAAGAAACAAACAACTACCATCTCTTTCCCAGAAGAATCATAGTCAAAAGCTAAAATCCACTCGAAATTTATTGCTTGAGACCCAAGAAAACATAGCTATGTCTTGAATATGTAACAAAAGCTGTGTCCATTTACGCGCTCAGGAGGAGACTCTTTCTTTTCGTTTGTAGAGTCAAAGTCTTTGGCTTTTACATTAAAAAAGAAAAGAAAAAGATTTCACTCTTTATTTTACGCCCTAAACGTATATACTTTTAGGCTAACTTATATGAGAGAATTTTTTTTTTGTTTGAAGGAAAAATGCATTCAAACGCCACCATGGGCAACAAAAGAAGCAACATCAGAGTCACCCAGATTCAGGAGCCAACTGGGGAAAGAGTTAGGGTCTAGCCAGACCTAGAGAAAATACAACCAAGAGCCCTTTTGACTAACTCATGAGCAAACCTATTACAAGTTCTAGGAACAAAGGAAATAGAAACAATGTCCCTACTGTTCAAGATTAGCTTAACATCCTGGATAATGTTAGCAATTTCGCATCTTGAGGACATCCTGATAATGTTAGCAATTTCGCATCTTGAGGACAAAGCACCAGAGCACAAACTAACCACATTGAGGCAATCTGATTCAATGAGCAAAGGCAAAAAATCATTATCAACAGCAAGAACTGAACCTTCAAGAACAGCTTTGGCCTCAGCTAACTCAACATCTGTGCCAACTTTGAATACAAGAGCAGCAACCATAACAGTCAAGTCACAAGCATTACGCACCATATCACTAATACCGATTCTCTGCCACTCGAGTCAATGGTCGCATCAACATTCAGCTTGAAGTGAGAAACAGGAAGAGGGGGGGGGGGGGGGACCAACACTTAACAACAAGGGGCTGCACATTAGGAGCTACACCCAAAATAGAGCTGTTATGAAAATTAGCTGAAGAAGACCCAACAACTTCCTATAAATCCTTACCCTTTAGGCACCTACCTCTATGGAACAACACATTTTGATTCCTCCAAACCAACCACAGATTATTTTCGAGACAGTCGGAGGTAAGTGATGCTTAGAAAAAAGGCTGCAAGTACAACCGGCCTGTGGAAGGGTCAGCCCTGATTATTTTCGAGGCCCAAGTCAGTCGAAAGTCATCCCAATATCAGTGGGTTGGAGACAAGAATAACCTGTGCTGTGATTCCTATGGGAAACCTCGCCATACCCGAGAGAATTGCTACAAGCTGCACAGCAGACCACCCAATGGCAGGGGGAACAAACCTGGTGAACATAATATACCTACAAAAAACGAGACTAAATCATCTCCATTCAGTAAAGAGCAAGTATATCATCTTCTTAAACTTCTAAAATCCTATTCGTCACCTAATACTTTTGTCAGATCTATGGCACAAACAGGTAGCAATTCTTTGGCACTCTCAGTTCTAGGAAAAACCGGTCCTTGGATCTTAGATTCAGGGGCCTCCAATTATTTGACAGGTTGTTCTAATTTATTTAGTTCCTATTATCCTTGTTTTGGTATTGAAAAAGTGAGAATAGCTGATGTTAGTCTTTCATCTATTGCAGGCAAAGGAAACATTAAAATTTCAGAAACAATTGCTCTAAAATCTGTTTTACATGTTCTAAAATTTGCCTGCAATCTTCTTTCTGTCAGCAGATTATTTAAAGATACTAATTGCTCTATTCTTTTTCTTCCTTCCACTTGTATTTTTCAGGACCAGAACTCGGGGAAGACGATTGGAACTGCTAGAGAGATAAATGGACTCTACTACTTTGATGAAACCGACACACCACTATCGGTAATAAAAAAATTCATGGTTTAAGTAGTATTAGTTCAACCCCTGTCTATGATCAAGTTATATTATGGCATAGAAAATTAGGGCATCCTAGTTTTCCATATCTTAAACATTTGTTTCCTAAATTGTTTAAAGGAATTGATTGGTCAAAACTTCATTGTGAGTGTAACACCTCCCGACCTAAGCCCGCTCGGACCAAATCGGAGAGCGCTACCAGATACAGACATATAAGGATACAGAAAATTGAAAAAACTAGCGGAAGCGCCTTCTTATACAGTTAGCATTAAAATTATACTATCGAAAACTTAAAATCATATACTTAAACATAAATCGAAATCAGTAGTCCAAAATAGTTTCTGAAAATTTCGCAAGAGTTTCCTCTATTTTTCTGATTTTCCAAAACCTGTTTTCACAATTCATAAAATCCATACTTCTATAATCTCAAATCAAATTGCGCACCTTTACACTTTTTAAAATCCTACAATGGTACAAATTTATTATTAATTACATTACATCTTCATAATTATTTCAAAAATATTCCACACTTATCCAATCACCAAATTGACTTCACCAATATTCAATTGGACCCATTATCATACAAATGCATCATGAAAATAATATCTCTAATGAGATTTAACTTGGTTAAAATCACTATTTATTTTCAACCATATACCGAATATATATACTTTCCATCAATTTAAATTACATACTTAACTTCTGCATGCTTAATAATAATCAATAATAATACTTTTCATAATTACGATAAATTAGGGGCGTTACAGTGAGTCTTGTCATTTGGCTAAAGATCACCGTGTTTCATTTCCAACAAAACCTTATTTTGCTTCAAAACCATTTTATTTATTACATAGTGATGTTTGGGGCTCATCTAAGGTTAACACAGTTTCTAGAAAAAAAATGGTTTGTGACTTTTATTGATGACCATACAAGGGTATGTTGGGTTTACTTGTTGGAAAGGAAATCAGAAGTTGCACAAAGATTTAAAGAATTTTTCCTAATGATTGAAAATCATTTTTAAACCAAAATTGGTATTCTAAGATCAGATAGTGGGACCGGATACTTTAACAAATGCTTAGGAGCATTTCTGACTGAAAAAGGTATTATACATCAATCAACTTGTTGTGACACACCACAACAGAATGAAATTGTTGAAAGAAAAAATAGGCACCTTCTTAAGGTAGCTAGAGCCATCATGTTTTCTATGAATGTACCTAAATATCTCTGGGGAAATGCTCTCCTAACTGCCTGTTACCTAATAAATAGAATGTCATCTCGAGTTTTAAAATTTGAAACACCTTTATAAACTTTGAAAAATTGTTTTCCCACATCTCGAATAATTACGGATCTTCCTTTAAAAGTGTTTGGTTGTGTCTGTTATGTATATATACCAAATGTTTTTCGATCAAAACTGGATCCAAAAGCAGAAAAATGTGTGTTTCTTGGTTATGCATCTAATAAAAAAGGGTACAAATGCTTTAATCCAGTTACAAAGAAATTTTTTGAGAGTATGGATGTACACTTTGTTGAGGACTAACCTTTCTTTCAAAAAAATTCTTTTCAGAAGGAGAACATAAGTAAGGAAGATAATTTTTGGGAAACTTTACCTATTCTAGAAGAATTTATACCTTTGATTAATTCTGATAAGCACGTGTCGGAAACAATTGTTGAAAGAATGGAACCTAGTGATAGTACTCTTAATCTAAATTTGCTGGATACTACGTTATCAGAGACAGAGGGAGAAGTACTTTAAACGGATCACAATCCTCATCCTAAGCTTCAGTTTTATACCAGGAAGAGGTTTCACAAAAGTACTACTATTCCAGTTATTCCTACAGCAGAAGTCCAATCCAATTTGCCGAGTGAAGGTCCTACAACTTAGAGTAATCCTTCTTCTACTCTTATTCCATCTCTATCTAATAATTTGCCTAATCTGTCCTCTTCCAATCTTGACATTCCAATTGCATTAAGAAAAGGTACTCGAGTTTGCATAAAACATCCCATTGGAAAATACTTGTCATATGAGAAATTATCACATACTCATAAAGCATTTGTGTCTAGGATATCTAATCTGTATATGCCAAGAACTGTTCAGGAAGCATTAGATGATCCAAAGTGGAGGCTAGCTGTGATGGAAAAGATGAATGCTCTTAGGAAAAGTAATACGTGGAATATTACTGATCTACCCTATGACAAGAAGACAGTCGGGTGCAAATGGATATTTACAGTGAAGTGCAAGGCTAACGGAAGTGTAGAGAGATACAAAGCAAGACTTGTAGCAAAAGGATTTACCCAAACTCATGGTATAGACTACCAAGAAACTTTTGCTCCTGTTATTAAAATTAACTCTATCAGAATACTTCTTTCTCTTGCAGTTATTTTTAACTGGCCACTTCGTTAGTTCGATGTCAAAAATGCCTTCTTGAATGGAGACCTAAAGAAAGAAGTATATATGGATCTGCCACCTGGATTTGAAGAAAGTCTTGGAAGAGGCAAAGTTTGCAGGTTAAAAAAATCCCTATATGGGCTAAAGCAATCACCAAGAGCTTGGTTTGAACTATTTGGGGACGTAGTATAGCGGCAAGGCTTCTCACAAAGTCAAGCTGATCATACTTTATTTTTCAAGCACTCCACCGAAGGTAAAATATCTATTTTGATAGTGTATGTAGATGATATTACCATGACTGGGGATGGTTTGTTTGAAATCAACGAGTTGTAGAATAAGCTTGAGGCTGAATTTGACATTAAAAACCTGGGAAAACTTAAATATTTTCTCGGAATAGAGTTTGCAAGGTCCATGGAGGGAATCTTTATCAACCAATGTAAATACATACTTGATTTGCTCAAGGAGACAGGGATGACAGGTTGTAAAGCCGCAGAAACTCCAATGGACCCAAATATGAAGTTAAAAGCAGTAACAACAAATGAGGTGGTTGATCGAAAACGTTATCAAAGATTAGTTGGAAGACTAATCTATTTGAATCACACAAGACTTGACATAGTCTTTGCAGTAAGTGTAGTAAGTCAGTTTATGCATTTACCTAGACCTACTCATTTTGAAGCTGTGTTCAGGATTTTGAGATATTTGAAAGGAACTCCGGGGAAAGGACTCTTGTTCAAAAATAAGGGTCATCTCTAAGTTGAAGTCTACACAGATGCAGATTGGGCAGGTAATATAAATGATAGAAGATCTACTTCAGATTACTGCACTTTGGTATGAGGGAATTTGGTCACCTGGAGGAGCAAAAAACAGAGTGTTGTAGCAAGAAGTAGTGCAGAGGCAGAATTCCGCTCTGTTGCACATGGTTTTTGTGAAGAGTTATGGATCAAAAGGCTCCTAGAAGAGTTGAAGGTTCATACACCACCACCTATCAAAGTCTATTTTGATAACAAGGCAGCTATTTCCATAGCTCATAATTTAGTTCTACACGATAGAACAAAGCATGTAGAAGTGGATAAACATTTCATCAAAGAAAAGATAGACAGTGGTGTGATATGCATGTCCTATATACCCACCACGAGCTAAGTAGCAGACATTCTCACCAAAGGGCTTCCTAGGGCGCAGTATGAGAACTTAGTTAGCAAGCATGCCATGAGTGATATATTCATGCCAGCTTGAGAGGGAGTGTTGGAAGATTTCTGTAATTATGTAGTATATTTGATTATGTGCTAATTTAGGTAGTTGAAAGATTTGTGAATTGTACACATATTTTTGAGAATCAGTTTTATTTTCCTTTAATTAGGGAGATTTGTTACCTAGTTTGTATCCTAAAGAGAACTATAAAATTTGATGTACAGAAGCAGAATAATATATTCAATTCTTTATATTTTTCTGTCTCATCTTTAGAAAGCTTCCCCATTAATCACTTTGTTGGCTATTGCCTTGTCGAATAGCGCATCACCACGATCTTGAACCCTCTATCTTGGAGTGGAACACCTACCCTAGTCACTGGCCCATCTTCATCAGACAAAGAGAGCTTTGCGCAAACTCTCGAGATGTCATCGTCATCCATGATTTAAACACCGCCTTAATAACAAAACCAGAACAATAACTAAGACAAAAGGAAAGAAAAATGGCTAAGAACAGAGAAGAAAAGCAAAAAGAAACATCCAGAAGGATGGGGCTACAAGCACAAGGCGTGGGGTCTGATTCTATAAACTTTCTCCTCGAAGCTCGAGAGCCCTAGAGAGAAAAGTTTGAGATATATTTTTATAACTTATATGAGAGAATTTTGATAAAATATAATTAATTTAAAAGAATTATAATATAAGTTTTTTTTAGGGGTAATTGCAATAACTTCCCATGTATATAGATATAATTGCACAAAAATCTAAGAATAATTGAAAATAACAGTAACTCCCCTTTGACCGGTTGACTAACCGTTGACCACAGTTAGTCACTAACGGTTAAAGGGGTAAAATCGTCTTTTTAGAAAAGAAAATTTAAAAAAAAAAGAAAATTTAAAAAATAGATCAGATGATATCTAGTCTATTAGATGAGATAAAAATATCTTCATCTAATGGACCATACGTGGTCTATTGCCAAAAAAAAAATCAATTTTTTTTTTCAAAATTTTTTGTTCATAAGATCTCTTTTTCTTTTTCCATTTTTTTTTTATTTTTTCAATTTCTTTCTTCATCATTTTTTTCTCTTTTCCTCTATCTTTTTCTTCTTCTTTTTTTTTTTTTTTTTCTTTCTCTTCTTTCTTCTTTTTCTTGTTTTTCAGATTTTTTTTGTTGTCTCTCTTCTTTCTTCTTCTTTTTCTTCTTCTTCTTCTTTGCTTTTTTTTTTCCAGATTTTTTTATTCTTCTTCTTCTTTATTTTTTTTTTTCAAATTTTTTTATTTTTGTTCTTCCTCCTCCTCCTCTTTTTCTTCTTCTTTTTTCAAATTTGTTTTTTTGGTTCTTCCTCTTCTTTTTTCTTTCTTCTTCTTCTTCTTTTCTTTTTTTTCTAAATTTTTTTTATTTTTGTTGTTCTTCTTCTTTCTTCTTTGTCATTCTTTTCTTCTTCTTCTTCCAAATTTTTTTTGTGACAAATTTTTTTTGTGGTTCTTCTTCTTCTTTTTTTTCAGAATTTTTTTTTTTGCTTCCTCTTCTTTTTTTTTTTTTTTTTTTTCAGAATTTATTTTTTGCTTCCTCTTCTTCTTCTTCTTCTTCTCCTTCTTCTTTTCTTTTATTTTTCAGATTTTTTTTAATTTTTTTAAAAAAATAATTTTACCCCTTTGACCTTCTTCTTTTTTTTCCAAAAATTGTTTTTTGCTTCTTCTTGTTCTTCTTTTTTTTTTTCTTTTTTTTCCCAGAATTTATTTTTGGGTTATTCTTCTTCTTCTTCTTCTCATTTTTTTCAGATTTTTTTTAAATTTTTTTAAAATTTTTTTTGAAAAGACAATTTTACCCCTTTGACCGTTAGTGACTAGCTGTGGTCAACGGTTAGTCAACCGATCAAAGGGAAATTATTGTTATTATCAATTATTCTCAGATTTTTATGCAATTATACCTATATATACGGGAATTATTGCAATTATCCTTTTTTTTTTATGAATAATAAGAACAAGAAAATATACTTATTAAACAAGTTTGAAATTTTTTTTAGACACTTCTTATTGGAACCATAATTTTATTATTTGAAAAAAAAAACAGAAGAGTTGATACAAAAATAATATCCGGTAATCAGCGTGAGATTCACAAAAAAGTGTAGTCACAAATGTCACTTCTATGTGGACTTAGAGCACACACAGTGCATTAAATATAAGACTCAAATTTGTAGATCCATTTTAAAATGGGTCTACATTACTCTACAATGAGTCTTCAAATAGAAGACCTATTTCTAGGGTTCACATATTTGGATCTAAATGGAGTTCTAAATATAGAACCCCGTTTGGGTCCTCCTAATGAGTATAAATATATATATTATTTTAATTATAATATATAATTATAAATTTAAATAATTATATATATAATAAAAAAATTATTTTAATTTAATTTTTTATAATATGTGTAGTCCTCAAAAATCACTCGGGGACACGGGGCACTACAACCTGCAAAGACAGAACGCACGTGACCCGCAGGACGTCTGGGACACCGGGGTGGTGCCGGCCAAAGTCACTCTGACGGTCAAGTTAGCGAGTGCTAGTAAAAGTGTAATGTTTGTAAATGGAGATGAGTGAGAAATACTTCCTGCTATCTTCACAGTTGGGGTTTCTTTGATCAAAGGAGATGTAAGGTCGGAGGGTGTGGTTTTTTCTTAGTAATCTCTGGATCTTCCTTTTTCGGCCGTCCCTTTTTATGAGGAATTATCTTCCTCTTTATAGGAGACTGATGCTTCTTCTTTTTGAGGGCTCTCATCATTCTCTCTTCTCTGTCTTCCACCAAGAAAGCATCTGGGTGCTTCTTTTGATTGGGCTGCCATCAAGTGTCATTATGACTTTGTAGGACCTGTTTCAAAGTAGATCACAATCTGGTCTCCCTCGGAGCGACGGAGATGTTATGTCGTACGACATGTAGGTTTTTTGTCAATCTGGACCATGATTGGGTGATGTAGCACGGTCGTACTACATGAAGGTACATGTCGTGCGACAAGGTCTTCAAACTCGTACGTCGTCGTACTACATGAGTGCTTCGTGTCGTGCGACACAGTCTTTCAACTCGTACGTCATCGTACTACACGAGTACTTCGTGTCGTGCGACATATTCTTCCAACTGGTACGTTTACATGAGGATGCTCCATGTCGTGCGACTTTGGCCTTTACGCTAAGCCTTTGTCGTGCTACATGGGAGTATGGGCTTTGTCCTTGGGCCATGTCTTGGGCCATACATTATTTTGGCTACTACAGTTTGCCCCCAAACGCATTGGTTTTTTAGAAAAGCCAAGGGGTTTGTGTCGTACGACATGTAGACATGGATATGTATGTGTGAATTCTAAGGCTGGTTCGACATTGTCGTGCGACTCTAACCTTTTTAAGAGAGTGTTTCAGTGTTGGTGAATGGATGATAATGCATAAGTTTTGTCGTTGTCGTACGACAATGTTCGTTAGAGAAGGAACGATTGATCTTCAAATGACTCTTCGATATCTGTGCCGGAGTAAATGTGGTCAAAATGGCAGTGTGCATGCGTGGCTAATGATTGGTCATGGTTTTGTGTGTCCAATAAAAAATTGACACGTAAGCATGTGTTTTCTTTTAATTGCCGCCTTTCCACTTTCTTCCTCATTTTCAATTTTTCTGCTTTCTATTTTTTGTTTTCTCTCTCAAAAACCAGTCACCTGTAGAAGCTTTTTCCGGCGTCTTTGCTGCTCTTTTTTGGCCATTTCCGTTTTCACTCCGGCGACGCATTTGGTTACTCTTGCTTTCTTGGTAAGTTTTTCTGGTTCCTTTGCTATTTTGATTTCTTATTCTCATATTTGGTTTCTGGGTATTTTTGTGTTCTTCGAATGGTTTTTGTAAAGAATTTTGAAAAAGGTTTTTTAGATCGAAAAATTAGACTTAGGTTTATTCAGAACTTGTTTGTAGAGTTTAGGTCGCACGACGGTAGCCAAGACGTATAGGTCGCACGACCTTCTTAACAGTCTTGGGAGCTGATATTAGGTCGTGCGAGGTCTTTGGTTTTAGGTTATAATTACTAACCGTAGCTACTGTCGTTCGACCTGTAGGTTTTGATGTCGAGTCGAGGTGACGAGAGTCCTCCTAGTACCTCTGGGCGCGGGTACGATGATCCCATAGATCTGTCGTACGACTCGTGGGGAGAATCGGAGGCAGCGAGTGCCGCGGTGACAGTGGCGTCGTACGACACTGTGACTGTCTCTTTTGTGGGAACATCACGTGTGGCGGACGACATTCCCATGGGGATTCCATCAGTCGAGCTACCGGGCGACGCAGCTGGCCCATGTCAAATGGGACCTAGTAGGCCGCTGGGTTTTCTATTAAATAACCCAGCAAGCGTGCTAACTGAGGACGACATCATGCGTCTTCGTTTTAGCTACGGCATACCTGATGGCGTCGCACTGAGGGCACCGTACAAGGAGGAAAGGCCAGATTGGGACGTCCCAGGATGGACCTGTTTGTACGAGTTCCCGTTCCAGCGGGTGGGATTCAGACTGCCAGTAGTCGGACTACTGAGGAAAGTGCTCGATCATTTCGAGCTTGCCCCAGGGCAGCTGATGCCCAACAGCTGGAGGATCCTGTTGGCGTTGGATCTGCTGTGTACGAGGGAAGGGATAGTATTCGAGCTTCCTGACCTTTTCTATTCGTACACCGTGCGGGAGCACGACACAGAGAAGGGGCGTTATAACTTAAACCTCCGACCCAACAGGACGCACCTGATAGCGGAGTTAACCACAAACGACAGGTTGTGGAAGGACAGGTATTTCTTTGCGAGGGGCCTGCTTGTTGATTGGCCTCTCGGGGATACTGTCGTTCGTGCGACCTGGTCCAAGGCTGGTGGGTCTTTTATTTAGTTGAGTCGTACGACAGTATCTTACTTATTGTTATTACTAACTACTGTTTGTTTTTGTAGTGAACACAGGAGCGCCGCAATCAGTTGTTGGTTTGACGTGTGTGACACGTACGGAAAGGGTGTTGTCGTACGACGCTAAGGAAAGGAGTTGGAGGAGTATTTTGGCGGAGGAGAATTTGCGGCCGAGCCACCTCTGGAAGTTTAGCGTGATAAACGAGCCAGGTACCCCTTACCCTGCCTTCAAAAATTTAGTGGAGTTTGTCAGGGTTAGGCACTGTGTCGAGCGACTGTACGGCACACGCTTTTTGACTCCCATCTCATACGTCGAGCGACGATTTGCAGTTGACGTTATGGCTGGAGAGATCGCCGCGCCTGCTGCTGACGATGCGATGAGGAGGCTGAGGGAAAAAAGGAAGGGAAAGAAGAAGGCTGAGTCGAGCGACCAGGCGGCTTCCACTCCTCCACCTCCTCCAACTGGTCGAGCAAAGGCCTCCCAAGATGTTTCTTCAGCTGGGAAGAAAAGGAGGAGGGAAGATTCAACATCGGGTGTCGACGCGTCGGTCGACCTGGTATTCCCGCAGGATGCCTCCGCGTATTCTGACGTTGGCTCGATCCTTCCACAGGTCGAGCGGCTGCTGTTACCTGAGGACAAGAGTCGTCTCAGGGAGATGGGTCTTTCCCAAGCTGCCGATTGGGGCCTAGGCCATCTCTTCCAGGTATGGTCGTACGACTGTTGCTGTTTTTATTTTTGCTTATTTTAGAATCTGTTCTAATTTGTTTCATTTATTTTTGTAGGCTCTCCAGTCGCACGTGCATTTGAAAGAAGAACTCGGCTCCGCCCTTAAGAAGATAAGAGAGCTGAAGTCGAGTAACCAGAGTTTGAAGCAGGAAAATGACAATTTGAAAGCTTCAAACTTGGAGGCAAAAAAGACAGCTCTCGAGGCGTCGGGTCGTGCAGTTGAGGCCACACTTGAGCTGAATAAACTAAAGTCGACTGTCGACTTACTACAGGCCAAGCTGAAGGCCAAGGAGGCTGATTACGACGCTCTGTACGACAAGGCGGAGGATAATGTCCTTAATGCTGTCATCAAGACCCGTGCAGACCTGATGAGGGAGTATCGAGACGGTCGTGCGACGGAGTGGAAGGTTGAGGACTGGATTGCTGATCACGAGGAGTTGACGCATTCTGATGGTGAAGCTGATGCAAAAGACGCAGGAGATACAGCTGTCCTTCCTCCTCCAGAAGGCTTGGCAGTCGTGGCTTTGGCTGCTCAGCCTGCTGGAGAGTCTGATGGTTTTGCCCCATAAGGGGTTGTAACTTTTGTACTTTTAATTTTTATATATATTTTGGAATTTGTCTTATAACGCTATCGTTTTAATATATATTTTAATTTTGGAATTTGTCTTCGTGTATGACTATATTCTTTTATATGATGGTGGTGTGACTATATTTTGCCTTTGCGTCTACGTCCTTGAGTGTTGGTCGTACGGCTATGGGAGATGGTACCTTTTTGAGGGTATGTCATGGTTCGTGACCTTGAATGCGGGTCGTGTGACCGTTTTGCAGATGGAGAGTCCATGACTTTGAATGCGGTCATGTGATCGTGTGGAGATGGAGAGTCCATGACCTTGAATGCGGGTCATGTGATCGTGTGGAGATGGAGAGTCCATGACCTTGAATGCGGGTCATGTGATCGTGTGGAGATGGAGAGTCCATGACCTTGAATGCGGGTCATGTGATCGTGTGGAGATGGAGAGTCCATGACCTTGAATGCGGGTCATGTGATCGTGTGGAGATGGAGAGTCCATGACCTTGAATGCGGGTCATGTGATCGTGTGGAGATGGAGAGTCCATGACCTTGAATGCGGGTCATGTGATCGTGTGGAGATGGAGAATCCATGACCTTGAATGCGGGTCATGGTCGAGTTTTGTCGTAGATTTTGTTGTTTGTGATATTGAATTGCCCCAGTTGGAGTATGTAACTGCTCAGTTGCACACTGCAACTTGTGATGTAGTTCATGATAGACTGTGCAATGCTGACCTGCGCAAAAAATATTGTATAGTGATAAAATTCGAAATATATAGATAGATATATATATATATATATATATATATATATATATATATATATATATTTCTAAAACTGATATTGTTTTAGATGGCACGCGTTCCAGCTGTTGCCGATCTCCATGCCATCTGTACATCGTAGTTTATAGGCTCCATTTCCAAATACATTGGTGATTTGATATGGTCCTTCCCACGTAGGACCGAATTTGCCCGCTCCTTTTTCCTTTGTGTTTTGGAAGATGCGGCGAAGAACCCAATCTCCAATATGGAATGACTTGAGACGAACACTTCTGTTATAATGGCGGGCGACTCGTTGTTGGTATATGGCCAATCTGATTGCGGCCTTGTCACGGCGCTCGTCAATTGTGTCGAGTTCACTCAGCAATTCTCTGTCGTTTGCTTCTTCTGTTGCGTGTCGTATCCTATAAGAAGGGTAGTCAGCTTCTGTTGCTATGACAGCTTCTGAGCCGTAAGATAGAGAGAATGGTGTTTCTCCTGTTGACGTCCTGACCGTCGTACGGTAAGACCATAGCACACCCGGTAGCTCATCGGCCCACTTCCCTTTGCATTGGTCGAGTCGCTTCTTGAGGGTGGACATGATTGTCTTGTTAGTGGATTCTGCTTGTCCGTTAGCTTGAGGGTATCTTGGGCTTGAATAGCTTAGTTTGATGCTCCACTTGTCGCAAAAGTCTTGGAAATCATATGAAATGAATTGTGAACCATTGTCGGTGACTATTTCCTTTGGAACCCCGTAACGGCATATGACATTCTTCCAAATGAAGCTTTTGACCTCAGAGTCTTTGATTCTCACGTACGACTCGGCTTCAACCCACTTTGTAAAGTAGTCGGTCACGGCTAACATGTAGACCTTGCCCCCTGTAGCGATGGGCAACTTCCCTACTATGTCCATGCCCCACTTCATGAAGGGCCATGGTGCTGAAATGGGGTGGAGTTTTTCCGGGTGTTGATGTGAAATGTGGGCGAAGCGTTGGCATGGGTCGCACCTTTTGACGAGGTCGTGCGACTCGGACCGCATTGTGGGCCAGTAGTACCCGGCTGTGATTGCTCTATTGGCCAGGCTTCTCCCGGCCGAGTGATTCCCGCATTGCCCCTCGTGTAAGTCCTTGAGTACTTGCTGAGCTTCGACTGGGTCGAGACATTTGAGGTAGGGCCCGGAGTAGGATCGCTTGTACAGTTGACCCTCTATTATAGAAAATCGGGCGGCCTTGATCTTAATTCTTCGTGCTTCTACTTTGTCAGGTGGGAGGGTGTCGTCTCTCAAGTAGTCGTAAATCGGGGTGACCCAAGTTGGCTCGTCCGAAATTGGATTGACTTCGAGATTTGTTGGTTTCCACACAGCTGGCCATTGGACAAACACCATGGGAATGGTTCGCTCCATTGTGGTATCCAGTGAGGACCCAAGATTGGCGAGTGCGTCGGCATGCGCGTTTTCGGATCTGGGTATTTGCTCGATGTCGAATGACTCGAATGAAGCTTGTAACTCTTTTACCAAGGTCAAGTAGGCCGACATCTTCGAGTCCCGAGCTTGATAGGACCCTTGCAATTGTCTCACAATTAATTGGGAGTCACTGCGTACCTTGATTCGCTCGACGTGTAAGTCCTTTGCCAAGGTGAGCCCAGCTATGAGGGCTTCGTACTCGGCTTCGTTGTTGGTGGTCTTGAATCCACATCTGACGGACCTCTCGATGACGTGCTCCGTAGGGGAGGTAAGTACTATTCCCAGCCCGCTGCCTCTAGCGTTACTTGATCCATCAACTGCTAAACTCCACTCCTCCCTTGGCGTGTCGCACGACATAGTGCAAAGTTCTTCCTTCGCTCGTTGTAGAATCCCTGGTGTGAAGTCTGCTATGAAATCCGCCAGCACTTGCGACTTGATCGCCGTGCGAGGTTGGTAGTTGATGTCGTACTCGCTCAGCTCTACGGCCCATTTCACTAGACGGCCGGATAGTTCAGGTTTATGTAGGACACTCTTCAAGGGGAATTCGGTGAGTACACTAATAGTGTGGCATTGGAAGTATGGCCGTAATTTCCTTGCGGCTGTGACTAGTGCGAGAGCTAATTTCTCAAGTTGGGTGTACCTTGTCTCTGCGTCAAGTAGGGTCTTGCTGATGTAGTATACGGGGAGTTGTTTGCCATCCTCCTCCCTTATCAGTACTGCGCTAACGGCCGTCTCGGATACAGCGAGGTAGAGCAGGAGGGTCTCTCCTTCCTTAGGTTTGGACAGGAGAGGTGGGTTCGCTAGATACCTTTTTATATTTTGGAAGGCGTCCTCGCTCGTTTGATTCCAATCGAATGACTTGTTCTTTCTTAGAGCATCGAAGAAAGGTTTACATTTTTCGGACGACTTCGAAATGAATCGGTTGAGGGCCGCGAGTCGTCCGGTTAGTTTTTGTACGTCTTTGATGCTTTTGGGGGACCGTAAATCCATGACGGATCGGAGTTGATCCGGGTTGGCCTCGACACCTCTCTTGGTTACTAAGTAGCCAAGGAACTTCCCTGATGAAACTCCGAAGGAACATTTGGTCGGATTAAGCTTCATCCCATACTTGTCGATGATGTCGAACGATTGCCGGAGGTGGTCGAGGTGTTGGTCTGCTACTAATGACTTTACCAGCATGTCGTCTATATAGACCTCCATAGTCTGTCCAAGCATGGTTGCAAACATTTTGTTGACTAGTCTTTGGTAGGTTGCCCCAGCGTTCTTGAGGCCGAATGGCATTACCTTGTAGCAGAAAATGCCGCGCTCCGTGATGAAAGAAGTCTTCTCTTGGTCATCCGGATGCATAAGGATTTGGTTGTAACCGGAGAATGCATCCATGAAGCTCAATAGTTCGTGGCCTGCCGTAGCGTCCACCATCATGTCGATGTGTGGGAGAGGGAAGGAATCTTTCGGACAAGCCTTGTTGAGGTCTGTGAAGTCGATGCAAACTCGCCACTTCCCATTCTTTTTCTTCACTACCACTACGTTTGCGAGCCAGTCTGGGTAATTTACTTCTCTCACCGAACCAATGTCAATTAGCTTTTGGATTTCTTCATTTATAACCTTATTGCGCTCGGGCGCGAACTTCCTTCTTTTTTGCTTCACAGGTGGATGATCCGGGTCGACTTGCAACCTATGTACTAGGACTTCTGGGCTAATTCCGATCATATCTGCGTGCGACCATGCGAAGCTGTCGTGTCGCACTGTCAAGAAGCTGAGTAGTCTTGCTCGGATATTTTGTGGAAGGCGGGACCCGATACTAACTTTGTGGTCCGGAAAATCTGGATGTATGGCTACTTCGTCAAGTTCTTCCATATCGGGTTTGTCTTTGTTGGTGGGGGTGCTTTCACTCTGTAATTGCTATAAGTCGGACGACCTGCTTTTAAGAGTGTTCTGGTAGCAGTCACGCGAAGTCTTTTGCTGTCCTCGGATCTCGTGAACTCCCCACCTAGTAGGGAAACGGATGACCTGATGATACGTTGAGGGAACTGCCCTCATCTCATGAATCCACGGGCGACCCATGATTATGTTGTAGGACGACGGACAGTCCAGGATGAGGAAATGTGTGTTCAAGTTGACGCCTTCCGCGTAGACTGGAAGGGTGATCTCTCCCAGAGTGTTCTTATGTTCCCCACTAAATCCCACAAGGATTGTGGAGCGACGTGCGATGTTGCACTCATCAATATGCATCTCTTTTAGTGCGTCGAGAAAGAGTACATTTGTTGAGCTTCCATTATCCACTAGAATCCGTCTGATC
Source organism: Xanthoceras sorbifolium (assembly GCA_003430845.1). Classification (NCBI taxonomy): domain Eukaryota; kingdom Viridiplantae; phylum Streptophyta; class Magnoliopsida; order Sapindales; family Sapindaceae; genus Xanthoceras; species Xanthoceras sorbifolium. Next base: position 28,252,311 of record CM010616.1, read on the forward strand.
AAACAATTGGCCACCGTTAGTGAGATGACTAGTGCGTCGTGGTGGGGATTGAATAAGTCCATATGCTCATCGCTGCTGAAACTGATTGGATAGTTATACGTAGGATCTACCGTACGAGTTCGTTGGACGTCCGTACGACCGGCTTGCCGTGAGTGGCGCTTTGCCTCCGAGTAGGTTACTCCATTCACTTCTGATCCGCCAGAGATGACATTCACGGTTCTCTCATGTTTGGGAGGCTCCGGTGGAGGGACTGAAATAATATCGCGCGACCTATCTTTGTTCACCAAAGTCTGCTTACCCCTGTCAGTCAGGAATTCTTTAAGGTGACCCTTCTTGAGTAGTTCGGCCACCTCCAATCGTAGTGCCACACAATACTCAGTTCGATGGCCGTGGTCGCCGTGAAATTCGCACCATTTCGAGTTGTCTCTTTGATCAGGCGGGCTCATCATCTTATCTGGCCACCGAACTGTTCTACCCAATCCTTTAAGTATGGCGACTACCTCTGCCGGCCTGATGTTCAAATTATATTCTGGCGTTATATTCTTTGGTCAGATGAACGGCCTTGGTGGTCTGTCGTCGCATCGTCGCTCGTACCTCATATGGCCGTCCTTTCGGGGTATTGTTGGGTATGGCCCGCTACGTCGGTTGGTGATTCGTGGTTCGACCATCCTCTCCGACTTATCTTCCTTGTAGTTCGCTCTATTAGGTTTGCAGTTTACTTCGTCTTCTTCCCATTTTATCTGTGCCCATGCCTTGGCTAGGACGTCTTCCATGGTTTTACAAGGGTACTTGGTGAGCTCCTTGTATAGGTCGGAATCATAGAGCAGACCCTTGCGGAAGGCTGATACGGCTGTCGCCTGGTTGCAATGAGGGATGGACACTTTTTCATGGTTGAAACGGCCAACAAAGTCACGTAGGCGTTCATTCCTCCTTTGGCTGACTGTGTAAAGGTCGTCGGATTGTTTTTCTAACTTCTGACTACTAGCGAACTGCTCTACGAAGGTGTCAATGAGTTGAGCAAAAGAGTTGATGGAAACATTGGGAAGGTTGGTGTACCATTGTAGGGCAGGTCCTACGAGGCTTGAACCGAAACCTTTGCACATACATGCTTCCCTAAGGTCACGCGGGACGGCGGCTGTGAACATCCGTTGTCGGTACTGCGCAATGTGGTCGTCGGGATCCGTCGTACCGTCGTACTGCTTCATACCTGGAAAGTTGAACTTCCTTGGCATCTCCACCAATGCTATTGTGTCGACGAAGGGAGAGTCGGCAAAACTATTGGCCGCACTTTTCTTTATAGGAGTGGGCATTCCCGGAATGCGTTGGATGAGTGCTTCCATCTCTGTGAACCTTCGTGCCAAGTCTCGGTTGGCCAAGGTCGGCTCGGCGCTCACTCGGTTTGAGTCTGACGGCGCTGAATGCGAAGGGCCGGATGACGTTCCTTGTAGCGGGATGGTTGGTTGGGTTGAGCCGACGTTGCCATTGGGAGTGGATATAGGTGGCACTCCTTGTATCGCTCTTGCCACGTCGTCTGATCGATGTCCTCCCATCCGATTTGGTATATTCTCTGTCGTATGTCGTGCGACGATATGGGGTCCACTCGTAACTCGAATGTTGGGCTCTGAGCCCACGTGGGTTGGATCGAGGTCTCTAACAGTAGTACCATGTTCGTCCGGGCGGACTGGCGCGTAATAATTAGCGTGAGCGGCTTGCTCAAATGGCACGGGTTGGGACGTCGAAGCGTCTCCAAACGGTCGTACGGCAGTGAGCGAACTGATCCTATTCTGCAATTCTTGGTTCTCTGCCAACACTCGTTGATTCTCTTGTTCGAGTGCTTGTAGCCTTTGAGTATTCTCTTGCATCTGGGATATGAGGAGTTGTACCCTAACCTCCATCGCGTCGTGATGAAAATCGTCAGACGTCATAGTCGGGGTTGCCGCGTTCTACCTTTGCTTGCTTAGAGATTGTCGTGCCCCACGGTGGGCGCCAAATTGTAGTCCTCAAAAATCACTCGGGGACACGGGGCACTACAACCTGCAAAGACAGAACGCACGTGACCCGCAGGACGTCTGGGACACCGGGGTGGTGCCGGCCAAAGTCACTCCGACGGTCAAGTTAGCGAGTGCTAGTAAAAGTGTAATGTTTGTAAATGGAGATGAGTGAGAAATACTTCCTGCTATCTTCACAGTTGGGGTTTCTTTGATCAAAGGAGATGTAAGGTCGGAGGGTGTGGTTTTTTCTTAGTAATCTCTGGATCTTCCTTTTTCGGCCGTCCCTTTTTATGAGGAATTATCTTCCTCTTTATAGGAGACTGATGCTTCTTCTTTTTGAGGGCTCTCATCATTCTCTCTTCTCTGTCTTCCACCAAGAAAGCATCTGGGTGCTTCTTTTGATTGGGCTGCCATCAAGTGTCATTATGACTTTGTAGGACCTGTTTCAAAGTAGATCACAATCTGGTCTCCCTCGGAGCGACGGAGATGTTATGTCGTACGACATGTAGGTTTTTTGTCAATCTGGACCATGATTGGGTGATGTAGCACGGTCGTACTACATGAAGGTACATGTCGTGCGACAAGGTCTTCAAACTCGTACGTCGTCGTACTACATGAGTGCTTCGTGTCGTGCGACACAGTCTTTCAACTCGTACGTCGTCGTACTACACGAGTACTTCGTGTCGTGCGACATATTCTTCCAACTGGTACGTCTACATGAGGATGCTCCATGTCGTGCGACTTTGGCCTTTACGCTAAGCCTTTGTCGTGCTACATGGGAGTATGGGCTTTGTCCTTGGGCCATGTCTTGGGCCATACATTATTTTGGCTACTACAATATGTATAGTTATGTATAATTATAAATATATTTTATAATATATATATATATATTATAAAATATTAATAAAGAGTAATGATTGTTTGAAAAAAAAGTTAAAAAGTGGATCCAATTTATCTTTTTCAATTTAGTTGTATTGTGAAAAAAAAAGACCTATTATAATAAAATCCAAATAAAAATACCTACTTTTAAAAAATAAAATCTAAAATTGATGAGGTGGCACATAATGAATCTTATTATTTAGGTTTTACATTGTGGATAGTCATGGCCTTGATTCGGTTCGAACCGGGCGGTTTGAACCGAACCGGCGGTTTTTAACCGTAACCGACGGTTCCGGATAAAAACCGGTTCCGGAATCAAAAATCGGAACCGGGACCCAAGGTCCCGATTCCGGTTAACTTGAACAATTGAACTGGAACCGGCGGTTCAAGGAACAGCCCGGTTCCGGTTCCTAACGGTTTTTTATTTTTTATTTTTTTTATTTGTAAAAATATAAATTTAAAAAAAAAATATATATATATATATATATATATATATATATATATATATATATATATATATATATATATTAAAATGTATGTGGCCGTTGGCCAACGGTCACACACAGGCATGTCAGGCTGCTGCTGCCAGGTGCCAGCAGCCTGACCACCTAATGACCGTTGTTCAACGGCTCCTTAGGTGCAAAATTACATTTTGTACCCTTATAAAATTACATTTTGTACCCTTAAATTTTAAAAAATATTATTTTTTTCCCAATCCAAAAAACTATATAAACCCCATTCATCTTCAATTCAATTCACACCATTTTCTCTCAATCTCATTCTCTCATTCTCTTAATATTTCTCTCATTCTCTCATTCTCTCAATTTTTATCTAATTCTCTCAAAGTTTCATTCAGTTAATTCTCAATCTTGTTCTTGTTTTTCAATACTGCAATTTTTTTTGTTATTTATTTAAATTGTATTTTTTTACCATTATAAATTTATAATGGCATCACAATCAAGACTGTCTATTTCTGGAGGCCGACGATCCATTTCCAGAAGGTCCGTTTCCGGCAAAGACATTGAGCAGCTACCAGATTTAAATGCTGGAGAAGTGCAAAGTCGCCGTACCGCTGGCCTAGAAGCAAATTTTGATGAGTACCTACAACATAGACAATTTGAGGAGGTAATATTTGGTAATGATACTCCTCCTAATTTTACTCCTCAATATTCTCATCCCCATCTCTCTGGGTCTGGGGCCCCTGGTCCCTCTTATGAAAACCCTCCCCCTCCACCCCCAAGTAAAACCGTACAAGGTCCACAACCAGATTTGATAAAGTACAAATCTGAACTTTTTAAAGTTCATTTGAGGAGGGTGGAAAGGAATCGTGGGAAGTTGTGGTCACTTGCAACTATTGCAACAAAGAGTTTAAGTGGAACAAATTCAGAGGGTACGGGACGTACTGGAAGCATATCAACACTAAGCATCTAGTCGAAGCTGAGCATGAGCGTAGCTGAGGACAATACCAAATTTCCAGGTACACATCTCCTAACCATCCTTTATTTAAATATAGTGATGTAAATAATAGGGAACAACTAGCAAGAATGGTAGCGACTGAACATCTTCCTTTTAGTTTTGGCAAAAAAACTGGTTTTTTAAAATATTGTCATAATGCTTTAAATCCCGCTGCATGTAGAGTACTTAGGACCACATTAAAACGTACCATGTGTGACATTTATAAAAAAGAAAAAAAAAGCATTAGTTAGATATTTTCAAAATTATATGGGTCGTGTGTCTGTTTGTGCCGATATCTGGAGCGATCATTGGCAAAAACATTCATACTTAGGACTTACTTGCCATTATGTTGATCAATCATGGGAATTGCAAAAATGAATTCTTGTATTTAGAGTTTTTGACGACACCCATACTGCCGATAATATTTACAAATTAATGAAAATTATTTTTAAAGAATATTGCATTGAAAGTAAAATTTTTGCAATTGGTTTTGATAACGCTGCAAACAACACTGCCGCCGTTCCACAATTAATTCAATTGTGTCAACCCTACTCTGGCGGCAGATTTTTTCATCAAAGATGTGTTTGCCATGTTTTAAATATATGTGTACAACATGGTTTGCAAACACTTCAAGAATGGATTACACCAATTAGGAATGCCCTATACTTTTTGTGGAAACATCCTAGCACTATGAAACAATGGGCTAGGTATTGTAAATCTAACGGGAAACATCCAATTAGGTTTTCCCGTGATGTTCCAACTCGTTGGAACTCCACATATAAATTACTTTGTGAAAGCTATGATTATAGAGAATTATTAGTTAGATTTATGCAGTATAATGTTAGTAGCGTTAATTTGTATGCTCATCATTGGGATGTTTGTACTAAAATTTGCATGCTTTTAAAAGTTTTTCATGATGCAACCACCTCTTTATCCGGTATATATTATCCAACTTCGCATTTATTTTTATGTGAATCCATTAATATTGTAGATGCACTTAATGAATATGCACAAGTAATAGAACTATATGCATGTGTTGCTGCAATGAGAGATAGATGGTTAAATTGTTATAGGGACATTCCTTTGATTTATACTGTTGTTTCAGTTTTTGACCCTAGGTGTAAATTTGATAGTTTATATGAATATTTAACACTTTATTATCAATCTCTAGGGCTACACAACGTAGATATTAGTGCTTTATATAATAATGTTAGACAATTATTTTATTCATTGTATGACGAATACCGTTCTGTCTACGGTCCCTCGCTGAACATTAATGTTCAGCAACCAACTGCAAGCGGAAGTAGTCATTCTAGTTCTCGCTTTCCCTCATTAAGGAAGTTAGGGTCAAGTGTGTTGTCCAAAAAATCAAGGGCACAGGGGAGTTCTTCGTCTTCATCAACCTATATTTCAGAGGTTGATCTTTACGTAAACACCTCTTTTGAATTTTTGGACAGCAAAGACTTTAACATCCTACATTGGTGGAGGGAACACGAAACTAACTTTCCAATTTTGGCCCTCATTGCCAAGCAAATATTTGGAACCCCTGTCTCGACCGTGGCAGTCGAACAGGAATTTAGTGCAGGTGGCAATGTTCTCGATAAGAGACGGGCATTGCTCAGTCCTGACTCAATACAGATTCAGGTCTGTGTTGACGACTGGACTAAGGCCTCCTACCGGCAGCAAGAATTGGATCTCGTATCCGACGACAATGACTTTTTCGACACCAACGATGATACAACGGCTACTGAAGGAACAAGCGACGATTGATCACCTCCGAAACATAATAGGTAAAAGAACTACGTGGGCTTTGATTCCTCCTAGAGGATACGTATGCAGCTTAATTGAGGTAAAATTAAGTGCAAGCCCTAATTTCTTATTTATTTATTTTATTTTTTTCAATTTTATAGTTTTATCATTTATGATATTATTATTATCGTAATAAATTTCTTGTTGAAGTTGAACAAATGAAACATTTTATTTATACATTTAAATTTTTTTATTAATTAATTTATAAATTTTAATTATATTTAATTTTTATAATTTTTTTTATTTTTTTGGAACCGCCGGTTCCAAAGAACTGGGGAGGAACCGGAACCGGCAGTTCCTCCTCGGTTCAGACCAGAATCGGAACTGGGACCTCCCCGGTCTCGGTTCCGGTTGCTTGAAATATTGAACCGGAACCGCCGGTTCCGGTACCTTGACCATGACTAATTGTGGATGCCCTTATAGGTTTGGACACATCAAAACTTTCTTGGATATTGTAGCAAAAATACAAGAAACAGTGAATCTACGAAGACTTAGGTCAAAAGTCTTGCATTTAGCTATTGGGAACGCGAAAATACAATTCTGTTAACGCGAAACACACTTGTTACACACTATTGGGAAGAAAAATCCCCTTTACGTCCATCTCCAACTCAACACAACCTTTGAAGAAAAACGAAACTTTAGCTATGTCTTGAATATGTAACAAAAACCGTGTCCATTTACACACAGGAGGAGACTCTTTTCTTTTGTAGAGTCAAAGTCTTTGGCTTTTACGGTAAAAAAGAAAAGAAAAGGAATTCACTGTTTATTTTACGGCCTAAACGAAAATACTCTGACGCTAATTTACATGAGAGGATCTTAAAAGAATTATAATATATGTTTTTTTTTATGAATAATAAGAACAACAAAATATACTTGAAAAAAAAAAAAAAAAAAAGCAGAAGCGTTGATACAAAAACAATATTCCACTAAACCGCGTGAGATTAACAAAAAAGTGTAGCCCCAAATGTCACTTCTATGTGGATTTATAGGCTTGGACACATCAAAAACTTTATTGGATAGTGTAGCAAAAATTACAAGAAACAGTGAATCGATGAAGACTCAGGTGAAGACTTGCTTTTTATGGAGTCAAAAGTCTTGCATTCATATTAAACAAAAACTTACCGTGTTCATTTCGTGGCTGCGAAGACCAAGATACATCCATCAGTCTCTCCCTCTCTTTATATATATATATGTATGTATGTATACTTTAAGTGAATTCTCAGGATTATACAAGGTGTGACAGCAACAACAATTTGCATACATGGCTAGTTTTGGCTATCTTCTTTGCTTCTGTGTCCTGTTTTTGTCCTCCTACTGGGACAAGTCCTGTGTTTATGGAGCTAGAGAGTTGGCAAATCACCAGCATGTTGTCAACAAAAAGGAGTCACTTATGCATGTTGCATCGACTGCATGCTCTGCTTCTACTAAAGGTCAATTTTTTATTTTTTAAAATGTAGAAAATCTGTTTTTAATGCTAATTCTCAACAATTGATGATAACTTGTTTGGCTTTCAATTCCGATTTCCAGGTCTGCAAATAGCTCACAGATATGGACCCTGCTCGCCACTTGGACAAGAAAATCCACCTCCTACCTTTCGTGAAATTCTCCAGCGAGACCAATCCAGGGTTCGTTCTCTCTATTCCACACCCTCCTCCAGTGACATCTCCAATGATGAATCCGAAGTAGGGGCCAAGCTTGCTCTTCATGATAAGGGAAATTTTGTTGTCCAAGTTGGTTTTGGCACACCAAAACAAGACTTGACATTAATGTTCGACACAGGCAGTTACATGACTTGGATACAGTGTCTACCATGTACCAATTGCTATGATCAGGAAGAACCCATTTTCGATCCTTCGAAATCTTCCACTTTCTCCAATCCTTCTTGTAATACTCCGACTTGCCCTCCCTATTCCATCGTGTATCACGACGATTCGTATACCAGTGGAAACTATGCTAAAGACACCCTGACCTTATCTTCCACCAATGTTGTCCATGACTTTGTCTTCGGTTGTAGCAAAAATAACAGTGCAACTTTCGGAAAAGTAGCCGGAGTTCTCGGAGTTGGTCAAGGTGATACTTCTATAATGTCTCAGACATTAGATAATTTCGGACAAGAATTCTGTTACTGTCTTCCTCTCCGAGAAACCTCAACTGGGTATCTACTTTTTGGGATCCAAGCATTTGAAACCTGCAGCGAGCCTGAAATTTCTGTCCCACTTATCACAGACTTGACCGGGGCAAACCATTATTTTGTCAAGCTTGTTGGTATAACAATTGGCCAGAAGAGACTGGAAATTTCTGCAACAGGTTCGTTGCCAAGCACGATAGTCGACTCTGGAACCATCATCAGTCGCCTTCCAGGATCAGTGTATGCGGAATTGCGGTCTTCATTTCAGGAATTGATGTCACAATACCCTAAAGTTGACCCTGACCCGTTATCATTGTTGGACACATGCTATGACCTCTCTGGGTACGATGATAATATCGACAATATTGTGTCCCCCATGACACTGCATTTTGGTGATTCGAAGGATTTGAAGCTGGACCCGTCTGCAGTTGTTTCGCAAGACAGCAATTCTCAGACCGTCTGCTTGGCTTTTGCTGGAAATGACAATTCGGATGACTTGACCATTATTGGTAATCATCAACAACGGAATCTGAAGATATATTATAGCATGTTAGACAAGATAGTTGGATTTAGTACTGGTGGTTGCGGCAATTAATGCTTTGAAATTGAAGCTGTGTTGTTTTGTACTCTGTATTGTTTGGTTTGTGAGTATTAGTATTATATTTAGGTGGTTAATGTTTTAATTTGGTGGTCCTGAAAATGAAAACAAATGATCTGTTTTGAATTTGTTTGAATGGATATATATATATTGTAATAACATAGCATTGTTATTGTTTGTTAAGATCTCAGTCAGTGCTCTAATAGCACTGTTAGGATCCTGTATATGGAAGGAATATACCGCAACTAAAGTAGTGATTTGAGAAAAGTGGACTACGTGGTAAAATCCCCAATTAATTTGAGGGAAACATCCACGGCAAAGATAGAACGATTTTACTAGACCAAAATAATTACAACCTCTCTCTAATAATATTAGGAGAGAACAACCTCATAAGAGGGTTAAGGAAGGAGAGAAAGAACTAAATTTGTTGGGATGGTTCAACAAATGAAGAGAAGAACTATTCATAAGAGCCCAAACCGTTCAGGCCACTACCCACCCCTATTTTGGGCTTCAAAAATACCTTCACACTTTCTACATTGTTGTATCCACCAAAGCACAATAATTTGTCCTTGGTTCAGGTTTGTCATAAACTAGTTCTTGTATCTAATATCACATAATTATACTATCCTGGTCGATGTGCTAATATCTACCTTTGCATAGAATTCACCTCCCCAGTTGCTGCGTCGTAGCCAAAAGGGACAGTCCTGGCCTTCGTCTGTACAGACGGATTGATGCTGATTTTTTAAAAAAGTGTTCACTGAATCTCTGGAATTGCATTTAGAGGTTTACACTCTGCTGGAAATTCATCTTTAAAAATCAAATTTGGTAGCTTGTGAGATTAACTACTTGCAGAGGCATTTAGAAAAGAGCCATGTACTTTAATAACCATCAAAAGCATATGAACTACTAAAAACATTAGTTCCAACAACAGGAGGTGTATATTTTATTTTTTCCCTGTCAGAACATACTCAACAATCATTGTAAAAAGGAAGAATGTGTTGCAACACATGCAGTACTAAAAAACAAATCTCATAATTAAGCATGTTATGAGTGACATTTAAATTGGGTTTGTTGAATTATAAATTATTTGAAATGTAACACCCCCTGACCCGACCCGGCTGGATCGACCCAGGGAGCGCTACTCGGGTTTTCAAAACTTTCTCAATTCAATTTATAATTTCAAATCATTTAAAAATCATATCAATTTGTAATTCAAAAAGACTTTTCTAGTGAGCCCATCGAATAAATTTTTCAAACTATTGGAAAACCATATAGTTTAAAATTTTAAAACCATTTTCAAGTGAGCCCCTCTAAATAAACTTTTTACAAAAATTTCGGCAGAGTTCCGTTTGTTTTTCTGATCTCCCAAAACCTGTTTTTCCACAACTCAATTCAAATACAAATTCAATAACACTTCAAATCTCATTTCAAGCAATTGCGCACTCTGCCGTTTAGTGCGATTTACCAACAGTTTATAAAATAAAATAATTCAAAATTCAATATTTACAAACATTCTAAAGATGAAAAACAGAAATCATAAAATTATTTACAAAACATATAAATATAAACTCTTCGAAATTACAGACTTCTGTATATGCACGCTACAGAATATATATATACAAAAATATAACTACCCCAAGTCAATGTAGTGACTCCGTACTTCAAGCTGCAGGAACCTCCTCTCTATTCCTTATCTGCTTCGGTATCCCTGTGACCTACGCGTTATAAAAACAACTAACGCGCTAAGCATATAGCTTAGTGGGTGTACACTAAACTCAAATACAAATCATAAATAACTTTTAAATAGAAACACATCACAATATACATATTTCAATTCTAATCATTTACAGAAATAGAACGGTTGAAATTAAATCAAGAAACAACTCATTTCAATTTATAATCCTTATAAAACCATAGCATAAACAAAGTTATAATCATAAACGTATAAAATCAATTCCGAAATTCACTTATTTTATTTCAATCACTTCAATTCTGGCCCTCTAGAATACTCAACATAAGCCAGGACTGGAATATGGGTCTTTCGACCACAGTGACTATCGATCGAACATAACTCCCACCCCAGGACGAATCCTAAGAGTGGTACGTATCTCCCTACTCTAGGACCGAGAGTACGGAACCTAGAGAGGTACATAACTCCCTATCCCAGGAACGAATCCTTAGGAAGGTACGTGTCTCCCAACCTCAGGACGAATCCGTGAGGAGGTACCTGTCTCCCTGCCCCTGGACGAATCCATGAGGAGGTACATAATAGTCATTAATAGCATATCAATATCGGTGCAGTACTGCTCACTGAACCCAGCTGGTATACCAACCTCCTATATCCATTTCTATGTCTAAGTATCCTAGGGTCGTTTCGATAAACTATTTTCAAACGTTCACTGTATTTACAAATCAACGGAAACATACGATTTAAACAACGTAGATTTTTATGGACAATAAACAATATTCATCCAATAATCGAAAACAAGTAATTTCCACGAAATCGAAGTAATGAAAAGACGATCAATAGTAAAATCATTCAACGAAAATAAAATCCACACATAAAAATGCAAATCTTCGAATAAATCTCAGATTCAAACTAAAAATACTTAATGCTTTTTGTAAAGAGCTCGAAAACGAAGGTACACCAACCTGGATACCGTTTTCTTTCAACTATCGCGGTTCTAGGTTTCTTTTCCTTTCCCTTTCTCTTTCTCCTACACTTCCTTTTCTTTCCTTTTCTCTTTCCTTCCTCTTCTCTTCTTCTTCTTCTTCTTCTTCTTCTTCCGCTTCTTCTTCTTCTTCTTCTTCTTTCTTTCTTCTTCTTCTTTTTCTCGGTCTCTCACTCTCTTTTCTCTTCTCTGTCTGTTTTGTGGCTTCTCGCGGAAGCCAAATTTTTTTTTTTTATATTTTTCGGTCGTCGCGACCTGTAGTCACGCCACCAGGTCGCGGTACTCACTGGAGCGTTTCCACCGCCTTCATCGCGAGCACACCTTGCGGTACCATGGTCGCGCTGGTGGTCGCGTTGCTCACTGCCAGAATTTGACATTTTCATCGCGAGCAGCTCATCACGATCTGTGGTCGCGGTGACTGGTCGCGATGCTCACTGCCAAAAATTCACATTTTTCATCGCGATCTGTGGTCGCGGTGACCAGGTCGCGATGCTCACTGCCTCGGTTTTCAATCTTCATGCTTCATTTCAGGACCGTTCCATCTGGTCCACCTGAAAATCATAAAAATAAACATACTTTTAATTACATTTACACCCCCTCCAATCATAAAATTTATATTAACATATATAAAATTAATTATCCGAAATCCGGGATGTTACAATTCTTCCCCTCTTAAGAAATTTCATCCTCGAAATTTACCTCAATGAAACAGTTGTGGATATTGCTGTCGCATAGTTTCTTCGCTCTCCCAGGTAGCTTCTTCTACTTTATGATTTCTCCAGAGGACTTTCACCAGTGGCACTCTTTTATTTCTTAGTTCTTTGATTTCCCGATCAAGAATCTGCACTGGTTCCTCCTCATATGTCAGGTCTGGTCGGATTTCAATACTTTCGGCCTGAACTCTGTGGGAAGGATCAGATCTGTATCTCCTCAGCATAGAAACGTGGAACACATTATGAATCTTTTCTAATTCTGGAGGTAAAGCTAGTCTGTAGGCTACTGGTCCCATACGTTCAATGATTTCGTATGGCCCAATAAACCTAGGACTCAACTTACCTTTTTTTCCAAATCTGAGCACTTTCTTCCAAGGAGATACTTTCAGAAACACTTTCTCACCGACTTCATATTCTATCTCTTTTCTTTTCAAATCTGCATATGATTTCTGTCGGTCAGAAGCAACTTTCAAGTTATCCTTGATAATCTTCACATTCTCCTCAGTTTGTTTAATCAAGTCTGGGCCTATTAACCTGTCCTCTCCTAACTCTGTCTAGCATACTGGAGTCCTGCATTTCCTTCCATACAGTGCCTCATACGGTGCCATAGCTATGCTCGTCTGGTAACTGTTGTTGTAGGCGAATTCAATCAATGGGAGATGATCCGCCCAACTTCCTTCAAAGTCAATTACACAGCTCCTGAGCATGTCTTCAAGCACCTGAATTACCCTTTCTGATTGTCCATCTGTCTGCGGATGGAAGATTGTACTGAACCTCAGTCGAGTACCCAAGGCTTCTTGAAACTTCTTCCAGAATCTGGATGTAAACCTCGGATCTCTATCTGATATGATGGATGCAGGCACTCCATGCAATCTGACTATCTCTCTGATATACAATTCTGCTAGTCGATACAGGGAATAGTCAGTTCTGACAGGTAGAAAGTGTGCTGACTTCGTCAATCGGTCCACTATAACCCATACTGCATCGTGTTTACTCCGGGTGAGTGGCAATCCAGTGACAAAGTCCATTGTGATACTTTTAATTACATTTACAACCCCTCCAATCATAAAATTTATATTCACATATATAAAATTAATTATCCGAAATCCGGGATGTTACATGAAAAGCCCGAAAAAGGAATTCGGGCCCAGAGGCCGAAGCGAGTCAACTTAATATTTATTAAAGCAGAGGAAGTTTTTGACAACAATGTGAATATAACATAGCCGAGTATTTATTCGAGCTGCTTCTCGAGCAAGGTGTATAAGGGGTGCCTCAAGCCACCTATCACAATTAATGCTCCTGCAGACTCCTGTCACTCATCAAATCAGATCCGCAAAGCCGGTTTCCTTACCATTTGTTCAAGGGCTATGTGCATTAAATGTGTCTGACAACATTAAATGCATAGCCATTTATGACTATGCATATTTACACCATAATATTAATGATGCTGCAACCTTGGACTGTTCAGCCAATTATTTCCCTCTAATACAGTCCCAAGGATATTATGATTGAAGAAGAAAAGATACGACTGACCATTAGGGAATAGAACGAAACCACACCCATACTGATAAAGAGGATCAAAAAAATGTTGGCTTCCTATAAATAGGTCAAAGAAAAGAAAAATAAGGTAATGCTTTTTCATATAAAAAACCCTTGAATCTCTGTAATTGCTTACAAAATATCTCTTTATACAAAAACTGACTTGATCGTTGCAGCTTAATTGCTGACACTCCTTAACGATCTTTCTTTGATCACAGGTTTCACCGTCCGACTACATTTTTTTACAAGCTTTCATCGTAGCCGAGTACTTCAGCACAACGGCCGACAATTTTGTTGACCCGTTTAGCGTGTTTGACTACCGCTGACTACGTGATTCAATTTTCACTGTCAACAATTTAGCGCTAGGAGGGCTGTGTTTAATTGCTCTAAGGAAGCTCTGATACGTTGGATCTATGTGACCAAAACAAAGAGCACAAACCCCAGCAGAAAACGCTAGCAAAGAACCCGTTATCCCCGATTGTACAAACCCCCTGGGTTTCATCGTACCTGATGGAGCAGCGACTACTTCACTTCTGTCTCCTCCGATCCCCCTACAAACAGAAATGTCCACTCAAGAAAAGGATTAGAACAGCTCCTGAGCGGAAACCGATCCCCAACAATGCGATTCGACAATCTGACACAACAAGCAAGTTCACAAATTTAGTACTGGTGGTTGCGGCGATTAATGCTTTGAAATTGAAGCTGTGTTGTTTTGTACTCTGTATTGTTTGATTTGTGAGTATTAGTATTATATTTAGGTGGTTAATGTTTTAATTTGTAACGACATAGCAATTTTAATGTTCTATCCACCGAAGTACAATAATGTTTCCTTCGTTCAGGTTTGTCAAAAACTAGTTCCTGTATCTAATATCACATAATTATTTCATCTTAAAAAAATATGATTTGAAATCACTATAAGGTCATAATTCCAGAACACTGTTAACAATTCTTTTAACGCGAAACACACTCGTTACACACTATTGGGAAGAAAAATCCCCTTCACGTCCATCTCCTAACTCAACACCACCTTTGAAGAAAAACGAAACTTTTGGTACCACAACAGTCTCGTAGTTGCTAAAATCATAACAAGTATTAGTATTCCCATCCAGAGCTGCCATCGTGCATGTAACGCGACATCGCTTTGCGAAAAGCCAATCTCAGCACCGCATAAGCATTTGGTTGCAGACAAGTAATGACCGTGCCCGAGTCGATAACTGCACCCCCTTTGGTGTAAACCAAACTCTTAATGGGTAGTTTTTTCCCGTCAACGCTGATGCCAGTTATGACAACATCGTAGAATTGTGACTGTTGGGGTGTCGTTGGAATTGTTGTGAATTTGATGCACTTGTTGTTGAGATCATCAGGTTTGCCGAAAGTGATATATCCAGTGGAACTGAAATCCGATGGCAAACAATATGAGAAGTATTTTTTGAACAATGGGGCCGTTTGATATACAAAAGATATCGGAGCTCGGGCTAAGACCCATTACTCCAATATCGGGGCCTCCACCGTCACTGTTGTTCAGGCCGCATCCAATGTAAATGTTAACGTGTCTTTCACGAAATATCCGTAAGTGTAAATTCCATCAACGTACCCAGAACCGTGAAAGCACTTATTGGATGTACAATCTCGTGGATGCGGTGGCCCTGTAAGTTCACATTTTCTAGATTCAATCCAATAATGTATCTAGAGAATTCTAATTAAAAAATGCAAAACAATAATAACAAAGAATATATACTATATTGCAATAATAATAATAAATAATTACTTGAAGCAGAGAGTAGAGTGCATTTGGGGGAATTGCATGGAATGGTTCTATGAGTTGAAGACTTGGATGGATCAAAAATTGGACCAGGTTGTTTAAAGCACTTTAAGCATGGCTTACATTGAATCCAGGTAATGTCGCTACCTGTATCAAACATCATATAATTATACTGTCCTGGTGTGCCAATATCTACCTTTGCATAGAATTCACCTCCCCCAATTGCTAGGTCATAGCCAAAGGGGAAGGTCATAGCCTTCGACGGTTCGAACCGATTTCGATCCAAATTCATGTACCGACGCCTGATGTTGATTGCACGAACTCGAACTTGGTCTTTGAGTAGAATTTGGGACCAAGAGGGTGTGTTCGCTTTGCCATGTTTCAGTTCAGAGCATGGTCCATACTTATGTACTAATTCTAGAGAAGTACCTTTACTCACAACTGAAACACACCAACACAAAACATAACTTTTACTACAATATATATATATATATATATATATATATATATATATATATATATAATATTGTATTGTATGTGTTACGCCATCTCCAATGGTTAGACATTTTTTTATTATCAAAATAGAAATTCAAAATGTAATATTCTAAGAATATTTCATCTCCATAAATTCACAACTCCAACCATTCTTCAATTTACAATATTCAAATAATAAAATATTATTATATTTTACTTTATAAATTATTTTTTAGACTTTTTCTTAATATTTTAGATAATAATTTACTTTGATAATAATTTACTCACATAATATATTTACACCTAACTATTTTTACATGTAATAATTTAAATTTAAATTTTTTAATAATTAATTCTTTGTTAGTTTTAATTTAATTTTTCATATAATTACTTTGTTGTTTTTACTTATTAGTTGTAATATATTCATTTGAAGATGTTAATATAATTGTTTTTGTTTTACTAAATTATTTTGAGTTAATTATCATATTAAATGGTAATTATATATATATATATATATTGAAGTTTTGAAATAATTTATTTTTAAATAAAATACTTATTAGGTTACTAATTAATAAATGAATGTGATAAATAAAAATTTTAAAAATAATTAAAGGGTGAATTGCACTCAAGTACCCTGACTTTTATCATAATTACATGTTTAATACCAGTTTTGCCATAATTACACTCTAATACCTTGTAATCCGTTGACCACCGTTAGAGTAACGGTTGACCAAACGGATTCAGGCAAAATGACGAGAATGTCCCTCAAAGGAAAAAACAAAAAAAACAAAAAAAATGAAAATCAGATCTTCGAACCCAGTTGCTGGGTGGTTGGCGATCGAACCCAGTTTCTGGGTTCGATCGCGAACCCAGTTGCTAGGTTCGCCATCGAACCCAGCTGGGTTCGCCATCGAACCCAGAAACTGGGTTCGATCGCGAACCCAGATTTCTGGGTTGGCGTTCGAACCCAGATCTGGGTTCGAACGGGAACCCAGAAATCTGGGTTCGCGTTCGAACCCAGCTGGGTTCGATTACGAACCCAGTTGCTGGGTTCGCCATTGAACCCAGAAACTGGGTTGATCGCGAACCCAGATTTCTATCTGGGTTCGCGAGGCGAACCCAGCAACTGGGTTTGTGGTTGAACCCAGTTTCTGGGTTCGAGCACGAACCCAGTTTCTGGGTTCGTGCTACGAACCCTGGGTTCGAGCACGAACCCAGATCTGGGTTCGTGTTCTTCGAAAAAAATTTTCAAAATTTTTTTTTTGTTGATTTGGTTTTTTAAAAAATACTTTTTAAAATTAATTAAAATATGATGTGGCATGTTCTTATTGGTTGGATGATTTTTTAAATTTTTTAAAAATAAATTTAAACGTAAAAGACCATTTTACCCCTGAATCCGTTTGGTCAACTGTTACTCTAACGGTGGTCAACGGATTACAGGGTATTATAATGCAATTATGGCAAAACTGGCATTAAATGTGCAATTATGATAAAAGTCAGGGTATTTGAGTGCAATTCACCCAAAATTAAAATATAGTCAATATTATACTCACTTGAAAGATCTCAACAGGATATTTCTAATGATACAATTTTTATGCTAATTACATTTATAAATAAACAAGTTATAATAAGTTAATTGAGTTTAGTTAAAAATTTTAAAAAATATGGAAGGAATGAAATTTGTTTAAATAATGGATGGAAGGACAATAGTAAAATATATAATGTTGAAAAGGTAATGGAAATTGGAATACTGGATCTCCAAATTAGGATATTCACTTATCAATCTCCATTTGATATTTTTTGGAAACACCTCTATGGAGCATGGTTGGAGAGTTTCCATTCTCCAATTTGGAAAAATGGTTAACCATTGGAGATGGCCTTAGTTGGATGTTAAAATTATAAATTTAAGTTAATTAGTTAATCTCACCTTTCATAATAATAAAATATAAGTAAAATTGGTATATATTAAAGTATACAATTAATCTTTTTTTGAACGGTTGTATAAAGTAGATGGTAAGAGCGAAGAGACGGACACAACGTGGCTATGAGGTTCTTGGTCTTCTCCAGGCAATTTGGCATTGGTGTTCTCTAACGAAGAACAGAGAAGGCATACAAGAAGAAGATAAGCTTGGAAGAGAAACTTGAGGGAATATCACATATATTTGTGCCCATCTATTTGTTATCACATATAGTGCGTATAACATTTTCTCCACTAGCTTCATTGAAGCCCCGCAGGTGATACATGTTTTCTTACTACTTTTTAGTGTTAAAAAATATGGGTCCAGATTCTGCCAGTATATATAGGAAGAAAAAATAAAATAAAATTACAGTTTGTATAAAAATCCTAGTTAGGAGGATTTGAGTTTGTAAAAGTTTTTTGTTTCTTTTAAGGTAAACAATTGTAATTTAGGAGTAATGAATTGAGAGGCAGTTGCGACCAGAGTAATTACATATGGGCCACAACATTGTATACTGTATCCTTTAGTGGGAATTCAGACAAAGAGGGAAAGCGTTATGATTGAAGGAGGCGGATAACATCAGACCAATAACATTGCTTTCCAGGTAATAAGCATATAGTGGCCATTTTAAAAAGGTGTGGTAAGTTCCCTGAGTCGGTTGCTCATGCCCTTTTTTGGTGTCCTAAATCCTGGAAGGTTTGGTCTGGCTGCAGTTTTGGTGATCTCATTGATGGCTTTCAATCTCTTTCTTGCTTTGATATTGTTAGTTGGCTGTTTAAGAATATTTCAAGAGGTGATTTTGAGTTTGTGTGTGTGCTGTTGTGGTTTACCAGTCCTGCTGAAGTGTTAAGTTGGATCCCTCCCCCTGCTGCATGATATTTCCCAGGACACCAACTTCTCCTTCTGCAGTTGAATTCTCAGGATTATACAAGGTCTGATAGCAACAACAATTTGCTTACATGGCTAGTTTTGGCTATCTTCTTTGCTTCTGTGTTCAGTTTTTCTCTTCCTATTTGATAAAACTAATAAAAGAAAGAAGAATAGAACGAAAACATGTTCATTGAATTGAGTGTTACTGTACAATGAGGTTGCCTATTTATAGGCTCAAGGTTCAGAGATCAGATTAGATTAGTTACATGTATCTAATCTAATCTTAGAGATAAAATATGTATATAATAGATGGAGATAATAAAGAAAAATATACAAGAATTATCTTTTAACACTCTCCCTCAACTTGGTGCTTGAATATCAAGAACGTCCAAGTTGCGCAATAAAGATTGAAACGTGCTCTTTCCAAGTGGTTTGGTGAACAAGTCGGCAAGTTAAAGCTTGGTGGAGACATATGAAGGTGAAATTAAACCTGATTGAATTTTTTCACGTACAAAATGACAATCGAGTTTGACATGTTTTGTCCTTTCATGAAAGACAGAATTTGCAGCTATGTAAAGTGTTGCTTGATTATCACAATATAATTGTGCTAGTGCTAAGTGAGAAACTCGTAAGCCATGTAATAGATAAAGTAGCCAAGTGAGCTCACTAGTAGATGCCATAGAGCGATATTCTGCTTTGGCAGAAGAGCGAGAAATCGCGGGTTGCTTTTTTTGTTTTCTAGGAAACAAAAAAACTCCCAAGAAAAGTACAAAAACCAGTAATATAACGCTAGTCATGGAGTAACCTGCCCAATCTGAATCACAAAATGCTTTCAAATGAAGAGAGTTGTGGGAAGAAAACAATAAGCCTTGTCCTGGTGTTGCTTTTAAATATCTAATTACACATAAAGCTGCATCATGGTGAGGCTTTCGCGGCTGATACATAAATTGACTCAGAATATGGACCGAGTAAGCAATGTCAGGTCTTGCAATAGTAAGTAAATACGCCTTCCAGCAAGACGATGATAAGAAGATGGATACTTTAAAATATCACCATCAGTAGAGTTCAATTTTAAATGTTGCTCCATTGGAGTATCTACTGGACGAGCTCCCAATAAATCCATGTCATCTAAAATATCCAAAGTATCTTTTCTTTGAGAAATGCAAATACCTTGTTTAGAACGAACAACTTCAATGCCCAAGAAATATTTTAGAGGATCTGAAAATGATTATGCAAGACAACCTTGAGTGAAGCAATAAGAGAGGGTTTATCACCAGTAATGATAACATCATCCATATATATCAAAATAGTTGTGAAAGAAGGACATGAATTATGAATAAATAAAGAATAGTCAGCTTTAGATTGATGAAAACCTGTATCTTGTATTGCTCTAGAGAACTTAGCGAACCAATTGCGTGAAGCTTGCTTCAAACCATACAAAGATTTGTTAAGGCGAAAGACATGTGTCTCCCCCTTACGAGTATATCCAGGAGGAGAAAGCATGTACACTTCTTCATCAAGATCTCCGTGAAGGAAAGTATTATGAACATCTAATTGGTGGAGAGACCAATTATGTGCAGTGGCTACTGCAAGGAGACACTGAACAATAACAAGCTTAGCCACCGGTGCAAAAGTTTCATGATAATTAACACCTTTAGTTGTGTGTATCCTTTAGATACAAGACGGGTTTTGTACTGCTCAATGGTACCATCCGACTAGTATTTAATTTTATATACCCCTTTACAACTGATCGGTTTCTTTTCACCTGGCATTGGTACAAGAGTTCAAGTATTGTTTTATTCCAAAGCTAAAATTTCATTGGCCATGACATTTCACCAATTATTGTCTTACTCAGCTTGCACAAATGATTTAGGTTAAAAAAAAGGGACAAAATCAAAAGTGGCCAAAAGATTATGGAAAGAATTGTTTTTAACCTGAAAAAACGAAACAATCGTTTTTAACCATTTTGAAATTGGTAAATTATAATTTAGTCCTTATATATATAGATGGGTAAAATCTCACTTGAACCCAAAATATTTTTTTTCAAATTTCATTTATTAATTAAAATACCTAATTTTTTATTAATTTCCTAATTAATTTTTTATTAATCTCATTTATTAATTTCCTAATTAGTTTTTACCCTAAATTCAACCCTAACAATTTTTCTCATCTCTCTCTCTCGGCCGAGCGCAGCACCTCACCCTCCCCCTCTCGCCGCCATCTCGCCGCCACCTTGCAGTGCCGTTTTCGTCCATCTCATCGTGCCGTTTCCATCGCCGCGCCGGGCGTCTCCCTCTCTCTCTCCTTCACCGTTACCTCGACTTGTCGCCTGTCGCCGCCTTTGTCTCCTTCGCCGCCTCTCTCTCCTTCGCCGTTTCGGTTTCCTTCGCCGTTACCCGGACTTCGGCGTCTCCCTCTCTAGTTCGCTGCACATTACCCGGTCCTTGTCTCCTCTGGCCATTTCGAACTCCCTCGCCATTTCGTTTTCCACGACGCCGCCGGCCTCTCCCTCTCTCGTTCGCCACACATTGCCCGGTCGTTGTCGCTTCTCGCCGTTTCGTATTCTGCTTGGTCACATACGCGATTGAGGTATGTTATCAAAACGATTCAGCTTATTTTGATTGTTTTGCCTTTATTTCGGTTCTTGTTGTTGCTAACCCTGCAAACACCAATGCATTGATCGTGAAGGAATTTGCACCATCAATTCCTGAGAAAACCATTACATGCTTGACCAGGCTTGATCATAACAGGGCATTGGGCCAAATCTCTGAGAAACTGAATGTTCAAGTGTCCGATGTCAAGAATGTGATTATTTGGGGAAACTGAAATTAAGTGGTATTTTATTTACTTTTTCATTTAATAAAGTGAATGTATTGTGTATTAACAGGGCATTGGTATTTTATTTTCCGATGTCAAGAATGTGATTGTGTATTTTATTTAATAAACTGAATGCTCTGTGCATTATCTGCTGCTGAATTCCTATGTATTTAACGGGGCTCTGAATGTTTATGTGTAAATTTCAGTGTAACAGGGCTCTGAATGTTTAACAGGGCTCTGAATATATAAACTGAATTCCTGTGTATTTAACAGGGCTCTGAATGTTTTTGTGTAAATTTCAGTATATATCATGGAGTTCTTGAGGTAATTTCGATTGAATTTATCTATTCCAACTTTGGATATGAATCCCGCCGAGGAGCAAACAACGGTCAGTTGTTAAATTTTGTATAAAATTTGTGAAATATTTGGTTTGTGAAATGTGTGAACGGTTGTTGTGAAATATTTGGCTTATTGAAATGTTTGGTTACTAATTGTTATTGAAATGTTTTGTTAGTGAAATATATTGTTATTGAAATGTTTGGGAAGTGAAATATTTTGTTATTGAAATGTTTGGTTTGTAAATACATTTGGCTAGTGAAATATTTGAGTAGTGAAATGTGTGGTTTGTGAAATGTTTGATTAGTGAAATGTTTGAGTAGTGGAATGTGTGGTTTGTGAAATGTTTGATTAGTGAAATGTTTGAGTAGTGAAATGTGTGGTTTGTGAAATGTTTGATTAGTGAAATGTTTGGTTTGTGAAATGTTTGATTAGTGAAATGTTTTGAGTAGTGAAATTGGTGGTTTGTGAAATGTTTGATTAGTGAAATGTTTGATTAGTGAAATGTTTGAGTAGTGAAATGTATGGTTTGTGAAATGTTTGATTAATGAAATATTTGGTTTGTGAAATGTTTGATTAGTGAAATGTTTGAGTAGTAAAATGTGTGGTTTGTGAAATGTTTGATTAGTGAAATGTTTGAGTAGTGAAATGTGTGGTTTGTAAAATGTTTGATTAGTGAAATGTTTGATTTGTGAATTTGATTAGTGAAATGTTTGGTTAGTGAAATGTTAGGGTAGTGAAATATATTCCCCTTTAAATATAGCTTTTACTTCTGCTTTAAATTTAAAATTTGTCAAAAGTATTTTGTTCATGATTCAAATATATGTCTTTGTTTTTAAATATAAGAAATTTAGAAAGTAAAAAAATTAACGAAATGTGTGTCTATAACCATTTATGTTTTTTTTTTTTCACGCAGGTCACGGATGATGATGGTGCACCTGAGAAATGGCAGTACAAGCTTGCAACTAAAGAATGGTTACCTGCACGTGTTAACATGTACTGTCGTATCAGTGAATTAAAAACCTTACAGGATGTCTTCAGCAGAGATAATATTCTCGACAAATGGAAAAAAGGTGTATTTGGCAGGTTTTCGAGGATGCGATGTGACCAATTGTTTAGTGGCAAGTTGTGCCACTCATTATTATGTCGCGAGATCCATTACCCAGGAGCCAGAGAGGATGAGATATGGTTTGCTGTCGGTGGGCATGCTATAAGATTTGGGAAGGAGGAGTTCCTTGTAACGCCCCTAATTTTTCGAATTATGAAAAGTATATTCTTTTTATAGTGCATTTGGAGAATAACGAGTCTAATTGAATATTGGTGCAGTTAATTTGGTAATTTGATAAGTGTGAAATAGTTTTGGAATAATTATTGAGATAGAATGTGATTAAGAGTAAATTTGTGCCATAGTAGGATTTTAAGAAGTTTAAGGGTACAATTTGTAATTAAGAAGATATTTATAATATATATATATATATATATATATAATATGATTAGTGGAAAACAAAAATAATAAAATAATAAAAAGGGGGAGTGAGGTGTCATGTGATAAGAAGAAGAAACAAAAAAAAAAAAATAGAAAAAGGTAATCTAAAAACGTGAGGAAGAGAAAAGAAAGAAAAAAAAAAAAAAGAAGGGAGAAAGGCCGAGAGAGAAAAGAAGAAGAAGAAGAAGAAGAAGAGAAGAAAGGAGAAAAGAGAAGGGAAAAAAAGAAGAAGGAGAAGGAAGGAAGAGGAAAAAGAAAAGTGTTAGGAAATTGTCCAGGTTCGGTGTACACTAATGTTTGTATTTTTTTAGAGTTTCCAGAAATTTTCGGAATTATTATATGATATTGTTTTAGTTTATTTATGATATATTGTTTATGATTTGTTAATTAAAATTGATTTTGGGATGATTTGGTATAAATATATATATATATATATTGTTTGTAATAAATTAATTTTGAATATATATATATATATATATATATTGTTTATGATATATTGATTTTGAATATCTATATATAATTATATATTCAGTTAGTGCTAAATTATTGAATTTTGTCAATGTGTTTATTGATTTGAATTTAATAAAATTTAATTTGACCATAAAGAAATACTCTATTGTTTTTAGATTGTTAATCAATGAGAAAACACATCACTGTTGCCATTTTCTCTCATTCCAGAATACTCTGATTTTCATCTTCTTCTCTGTGTTTCCAGTTTGCTTGTGTTGAGCAACTGTCTATTAAATCTCGCTCAATCTTGGTTTTACTTATTTTGCATTGAATTTCAATTTTAGTCCACAGTTAAAAGATGTCATATATTTCAAGACATCACTAGTTTACTGTAATAGGACAATTTTTAGGCCGAAATTTGGAGTTTTTCAACCTGAAATCATGCCCACTGCACATGTTCAAAGCTCAAATTGCTAGAGTTGCAATTTAGACATTGGAGCTACTAAATCTAGCACAAAACAAATACCTAATTAAATTACAGCTATATGTATGCGGCGGTACAATTAGAAGCACATGAATTCAGTTTCGGTTTCGAAAGGATTCAATTCCTGACTCTCTCAATATGATTATTCGAAGTTCTATAATGGTTATTTTTGTGGTCTTTTTATTAGGTTACAAGGAAGTTAATGTTATTGAATGCTTTGCTTTTAACATTACTAAAACTGTTACTGCTACATACAGGATCCCATCATCGAACTTAGTGCTGAAAAAGATATGCAATTACCTAAGGTTGGCTCTCCAACTCCAAACATCGAAATGGTGGATTGTGACAAAAGTGTTAAGGCGGTTGAGAAGCATCAGTTTATGGGGAAAGGTCACAAGCAGAAGACTGCAGCAGCGCTTAGGACTCCTTACACAGCAACAGGTGTAAGGATAAAAAAGAAGTTTGGTGACCATTTGACACAGCCTGCTGATTACTTAAATTTCATGGCAGTGAAAAGACCGCTCTAGTAAGTTCAGTTATATAATAGTGGTACTTGATTGGTTAGTGGTATATGTAACATAATGATTATTTTACTGTCATTTTCATGGATTTAGTCGATCGGTGGGTTGGACCGAACATTTGACGCAAATGCATTTGAGGCAGATAATAGATCCGAATGAAAACATACAGGGTGTGGTATGTTATTGGTAGTGTCTATAATATAGTATCTTTAGTATTTGTACAGTTGAATTATATTTCTATTTGACAAGCATATATTTGTGGCCCACTTTACAGCATATAGACACGTACTTGACAGTACTGCGAGAAAAGCAAACTGCATGCCCTGCGAATTATGATTCTCTCATCATATATCACGGAACTAGCTTATTCGTAAGTGTTGTTGACATTAGTTATATGCTATATAAAAAATCACATCTCTATTTTATTAATTTCATTAATTTTTTATTTGTAAATGTGTAGGGTGAATTAAGCCATTATTGGAAACGGGATTTCGTGAAACGTGGGCAGGTAGAAAATTTTAAATCAGAATCATATGTTTGTCCAGATTCATGGTTAACATACGTGAGGGGGGAACAATATGGAACTCGGCCATGGTGGCATATTGATGAGGTTAGTTTGGTTTGTAGTGATTAGATTTTGAGCAATTTTTATTAATAAACATAGACACTTTATTTATATGATTTGATTTTAAGCAAATTTTATTAATAAATACTGGGGCAACCCAAACGATTGTGACTGAGTTTTTTTTCTGGCTGTATTAAAAAAAAGTTTATTCCCCATTTTTATTAATAAACACTTTATTCCCCATTTGAAAAAGTTGACCTTTCCATGTTAGTAAATTTGGAAATGGTTTTGGGTATTTTGTTATTTGGGTTTGCTGACTTTAAACCTGATTGTGAATTTTGATTTGTGGCATTTTGAGTTATTTTTAATAAGATACAGTAGTTGGTAGAAATGGTTGCAGTTTGGGAATTTAAAATTTAGCTGAAATGCCCAAGACACACACATTAGCAATAAAACCAAAAAAAAATAAAAAATTCAAAATTGTTGTCACAATACCTGGGTTAGCCATTCTGAGTATATGAAAATATGATGGAAAGAGTTGGTAAGAATCCTCCGGGCTACCATACAGAACCTTCTCAGCATGCTCTTTGGCCCGCCAAGCCTTACTATACATTAGATGAACACCATGTTGCTCATTCATCTCTGAAATTATGTCAACGGGTCGAATGACACGCCCTTTGGTGTTAACTTTTGGTGCAAACAGCTCCCCAATTACACCGGAACTGACACACCGCCACTGTGAATCATATACATCCAATGTACATGTGTGAACACTGTTAAATTTCTTGACATGCCAAATCGAGCAATTCTCTTTACATATCGCTCGGAGGACAAACGTGCAGTTAATGTCCCTGCACCCTGCCTCAAACCGATTATTCGTCGACCGTCGTATCCTGAAATTGAACTTCTCATGGAGTGCAAATTTACCCAACTCCAACTTCATTTTTTCCTTACTTTCAAAAATCTGCCCTTTAAACAAAGGCAAATCTACTGAAGTAGAAGCTCCAACATGTGTTGGTTGAATCGAATACTGATCTGCACCGGGCAAAACCCACCGAGACTGAACACCATCAACTGCAGGATTATAATGAGGAGGTTCTGCTGCAGAAGGCCAATCTGTAGATGCACCAACTGGATAACCACCTACATCTGCTCTAATTGGTCGATTGTCTTTGTTGTCCATGCCACCGCCACACTCATCAGAAAAATTCTCAACACTGTTAGTAGTGGTGGGTGACAACGAAATCCCATCATCATCGGATGAATCAGAATGATTACCATATTCAGTTTTTTTATCCTCATCCATAATCACTGGTGTAAACTCGTGATCTCTATCCGATACAGTAGGAATTAACTCTGAATGTCGACTACATCCGCCAGCAGTTGAAAACTGGGTTCCAAATAGAGGAGGATCTGTAACATTATTGTCAACCTTTTCAACAAGATCTACATAGACCTCCGAAATATTTAGTGTTCTCTCTCGCAACAAAAATGCAACATCATCGTTGCCTTTAATTTGTAACTTTCTCGGGTTATGATTCCAAACGACCGTGTTTATGCCTATATCATAACGTGTGCTGTCAATGTTAAACTTCTGATATATCAACTCAACAAACTCTGTAAATTTCAACCTTTTAGAAACCAAAACCCCAAGCGATGAACCACCAACATAATTTAGACCATCCCATTGTCCGTTACAGATGACCACAAGCCTACGGTTATTCATTTTCTGAAATAAGAGAGAAAATATTTATAAGATGCAATATTTCACAAAAACATTGATAAAAGTGAATTTCACACATAATGATTTACTCCAAATATTTCAATTCACTGAAAATAATTACACCTTCAATACATTTCACTAACCTACATTTCACTAACCTACAGTTCACTAACCAATATTTCACTAACCTACAGTTCACTAACCAATATTTCACTAACCTACATTTCACTAACCCACATTTCACTAACTATATTTCACTAACAAACATTTCACTAACAAATATTTTACTAGCCAACATTTCACTAACTTACATTTCAGTAACCTACATTTCACTAACTAACATTTCACTAACCTAAGATTTCACTAATTTATATTTCACTGACATACATTTCACTAACCTACAGTTCATTAACATACGTGTCACTAACAAATACTAAATCTTTCACTAAACTACATTTCACTAATCAACATTTCACTAACCAACATTTCACTAACTATATTTCACTAACCAACATTTCACTAACAAATATTTTACTAACCAACATTTCACTAACCTACATTTTACTAACCAACATTTCACTAACAAACATTTCACTAACCAACATTTCACTAACCATATTTCACTAACCAATATTTCACTAACAAACATTTCACTAACCAATATTTCACTAATCAACATTTCACTAACATACATTTCACTAACCAATATTTCACTAACATACATTTCACTAATTAATATTTCACTAACCAATATTTCACTAACATACATATCCCTAACAATACTAAATGTTTCACTAACCAACATTTCACTAACCTACATTTCACTAACATACATTTCACTAACCAACATTTCACTAATTATATTTCACTAACCTACAGTTTATTAACATACAATTCACTAACAAATATTATTACTAAATATTTCACTAACCAACATTTCATTAACAAATATTTCACTAACTAACTTTTCACTAATATATTACATAACTGTTAAAATTTCACAAAACTAAACCCTAGTAATCAGTATCACCTAAATTCTTTCAACTACAAAACAAACACAATATACAAATAAAAGAAAAAAAATAAAAACTTTAAAAATCTATAAAATACATTCTAAATAAAATATAAACAATGTTCATAAATTTACCTTCAATTTTTGAGTTGGTGAAGACAAATAAACGTGATAAAGACAGACAAATAGATTTTGATTTTAAGAAAGAAAAATATAAAATATAAAATAATATAATAAGAGAGAAATTTTTTTATTGAAAGATATAAAGTTGAAGCAAAGTGGGCGGCTAAAGGGAAAGTAATAATTATGGGTAATAATTTTTAGGTTAAATTGAATGGGTTTTTTTGTAATTTTAAATGGGTTTTTTTATAATTTTTATTTTTATGGTTTTTTTAAAATTATTCAAAAAGTGGGTGGTTGAGGGTGTTTATGTTATTTTTTTCTCCAATTGGCTAAAAACGATTATTTTTGCATCTGCGGTTAAAAACAATTTTACCAGTAATTTTTAGGTCATTTTTAACAATTTTCACTAAAGAAGAAGAAGAAGAGGAAATAGCTGCATTAAATGAACGATGAGAGCATGATAAATGTAGTAGCCAAAATATGTCTGGCCCAAGGTATGGCCCAAAGACAAAGCCCATAGCCTAAAAGTGGGACTAAACTCATGAAGTATGACTGAGTCTCAGCATAAAAACCAAGTCGCACGACATGGAGAACTTTCATATAGATATCAGTTCGAAGACCATGTCGCACGACATGAAGCAGTCATACGACGACGTATCAGTATGAAGACCATGTCGCACGACATGAAGCAGTCATACGACAACGTATCAGTATGAAGACCATGTCGCACGACATGTACTCTTATGTAGTGCGACCGTGCTACATCACCCAATCATGGCCCAGATTGACAAAGAAAAACTACATGTCGTACGACATAGCATCTCCGTCGTCCCGAGGGAGATCAGATTGAGATCTACTTTAAAAAGGGTCCTACAAAGTCATAATGACACTCAATGGCGGCCTAAAATCAAAAGGAGCACCCAGATGCTTTCTTGGTGGAAGACAGAGAAGAGAGAATGATGAGATCTCTCAAAAAGAAGAAGCGCCAGTCTCCTATAAAGAGGAGGATAATCCCTCACAAGTGGGGGGACACAAAAAGAGGAAGGGAGATCAAGATATTATTAGGAAAAAACCACACCTTTCGGCCATTGTTGAGCTTCTCCGATCACCCTCCGACCATACACCTCCTTTGACCAGAAAAACCCCAATTGTGAAAGTAGCAGGAAGTATTCCTTACTCACATCCATTTACAAACATTACATTTTTACTAGCATTCACTAACTTGACCGTCGGAGCGACTTTGGCCGGCACCACCCCGGTGTCCCAGACGTCCTGCGGGTCACGTGCGTTCTGTCTTTGCAGGTTGTAGTGCCCCGTGTCCCCGAGCGATTTTTGAGGACTACAATTTGGCGCCCACCGTGGGGCACGACAATTTATAAGCAAGCAAAGGTAGAACACGGCAACTCCGACTATGTCATCTGACGACTTTCATCACGACGCAATGGAGGTTAGGGTATAACTCCTCATATCTCAGATGCAAGAGAATACCCAAAGGCTCCAAGCACTCGAACAAGAGAATCAACGAGTGTTGGCAGAGAACCAAGAATTGCAGAATAGGGTCAGTTCGCTCACTGCCGTACGACCATTTGGAGACGCTTCGACGTCCCAACCCATGCCATTCGAGCAAGCCGCTCACGCTACTTATTATGCGCCAGTCCGCCCGGACGAACATGGTACTACCGCTAGAGACCTCGATCCAACCCACGTAGGCTCAGAGCCCAACATTCGAGTTACGAGTGGACCCCATATCGTCACACGACATACGGCAGAGAATATACCAAATGGGATGGGAGGACATCGATTAGATGACGTGGCAAGAGCTACACAAGGAGTGCCACCTATATCCACTTCCAATGGCAACGTCGGCTCAACCCAACCAACCATCCCGTTACAAGGAACGTCATCCGGCCCTTCGCATTCAGCGCCGTCAAACCCAAACCGAGTGAGCGCCGAGCCTACCTTGGCCAACCGAGACTTGGCACGAAGGTTCACAGAGATGGAAGCACTCATCCAACGCATTCCGGGAATGCCCACTCCTATAAAGAAAAGTGCGGCCAATAGTTTTGCCGACTCTCTGATCGATCAATATTTGTTACATATTTATGACCCTTAGACCTTATCTTTTGATTGTATTTTGAGTGAATTTGGCGCTTTTGATGTGTTTGTTGAGCATGTGCAGGTCATTGGGAAATATTAGGGATGACATAACAAAGTTGGAAGAATTGAAGAATTCTCACTGCAAACTGCTCGTGTTTCGGAGGCCGGCATATATTCTATAGGATGAACTGGGTTTCGAACTTTATATTTATGGAAAGATATAGGTGTATACTTTCCCATGAATTTTACGGTTCGTGATTTGGAGTTTTCTAAAAGAAGTTATGCTAGTTTTCGTAACAGTGCGCAATGCTGAAATTTGGAGCAGGGAGTACCGCGAGCAAAGTGTCGCGACCGTTGGTCGCGATCCACGGTCGCGACAGCACAAATTCTGGAGCCCTAACAGCTGCCTATAAAGAGAAAAGATGAGAAACAAAGAGAGGGTTCGTCTTGGCTCGTCCAAGCTACGACCAAACACCCTCCCAAGCCATTTTTCACCATCCTAAACACCAAACTTCATCATCAAACACCATTTGGAGGTTAGATACTTGGATTATATCAATTGTTCATCAAGGAAGTTGAAGATTTGAAGGTGAAGGAGTTCCATCCAAATCTAAGAGGAAATCCCTCTCCATGAAGCTTCAAATGGGTTGTTTTACTTCCCTATCTTCTTTTTATTGTTCAATTGATTGTATGAGTAGCTAAATCTCTTGTAAGGTGGTCATGGAACCATGATTTGATTTTAGGGATTTTTGACTATGAATATATTTTGATATTTATTTGCAAGATATTGAATTTAGAGTTTGATTATATTTATTACAATTTATTCTAGTTCAATGCATCATGAAAGTGGTTTGCAATGATTCTTGATTAATTGTGATATTGATTTTGTTGTAATCTAGCATGAGAAATCATTAGGTTGCAATTGGGGTTAATGCATTCTAAGTTCAATGGTTAGATTAATTTTGGTGTGAAAATACTAAATTGATCTAGGGATTAGATTAGTTAAGGGTTTCCAATTGAATGCACTCTAGGACCAATAGGTGAGCTTAATTGGAATTACAACACCATTGCGGAACCAATACAATGTGGTGTGCCTAAACTACTCAATTCATTTCTTGTTAATAACGCACTTCATAGTAGTCATTAAATTATCCCTTATCCAGGATTGGGACCGTGTAACCATCTAACGCCTTTATCCATCGAATCCGTCTCGCTTTATTTTATTGCATTAGTAGTTAATTATATTTCAATTAAAAACTCAAAAACAACAACCTTGATTTATTTTACCGCTGTAGTATAATCTTTAATTTATAGAATTAGTTCCACCACTTCCTTGTGGATTCGACTCCGTACTCACGGAAATATTATTACTTCGACACATCCTGCACTTGGGATTATTCCCACGCGTTTGAGCGTGTCAAGTTTTTGGCGCCGTTGCCGGGGAAGTGTTTCGGTAGCTTATTCTTTAAATTAGAGATTTTTTAGGTTTTATTTTTTTTATTAGTTTTTCTTGTTTTTAATTTTCTTTTGATTTATTTTTGTTTGTCAGATGCTCGAGCCATTAGCCATGCAATCTAGACAGTCGCAAATGTTGGCCGCTAAGGCTAGGCAAAACCGCACACGGCTATCTTGCTATATATGTGGAGTTGGTGGACACGGTTCTTCTGTGTGTCCATCCAGGAAGACCTTTCCGGAGTATGAGTATGAACAAGCACAGGCGCTTAATTATTATCCTCCGTGGTTAGGGAATTATCCATACTCCAACAATTATAATCCAGGATGGAGTAATTATCCAGACTCCTCTTGGAGAGATAATCAGCAGCAGTCATGGCAGTATCAGGAGTGCCAACAACAGAGTTGGTTTGAGCCACTGCATCAGTACCAGTACCAGCCCAATGCACAAAGTTATTTTGATCAACCGGGTGATCAATCATCTCAGCAGGTTCAAACATCAGAAGAGGACATGCTTGACAAACTCATGCAAAAGATGCAGCAAAACAATCAGATAACTGACAGAATAGAGGCACAACTCGGCCAACTGGTCGAGGCATTGCAAAATAAAGTGCCAGAAGAGTTCCCCAACCAGCTAGAGCAAGCAGAGGAGATTACCATTCCTCTGAATGGTATGACAGTTACTGATAGGGTTGAGGATGAACTTTCTGATTCTGTTAATGTTGCTGCAGGTACAGGTACTCAGCAGGTGAGAGTAGAGGTGAAAACAGGTTTGGGGGTTAAAATGGAAGTCAAACCTAAAGAGGAGCCCAAACCTGTTTCGACTAAACCACCTGATGACGGGACTAAATATGGAGATGATGGAAATTGCTTTAAGTTGAAAAATCTATTCTCCTTATTATTTCAGGTCCATAGAGAGCATGTACAATCATGCAGGCATGAGCTGATTGCAGGTCATGCAGAAAGCAAAGTCTGGGATGTATTTTGAGAGATAGCTCGAGTACGACGTCTTGCCTAGACGTTAAATAAAGCACTAGGAGGGAGGTAACCCTTTATTTTTATTTTCATTTCTCTTTATTTTTATTGTGTTTTTATCATTTTCATTAAATTTTGCTTTTCCAATTGAAGTGTTATGCCTTGTGTTGAGAAAACGAAGTACGGGGGAGTGAGGTTGGATGAAGTGATAGTTGTGGATATTTAGGATTGTTAGTTGTGGATACTAGGACTGTTGTTCTGTGTTCATGTTGTGTGCATTTTTATTGTTTCCTTTGAATCCAGGATTTTAAACATTGAGGACAATGTTTATCTTAGGTTTGGGGGTATTTTTCTATTTTTGTCTTTTGTGTGCTTTTGAGTCTTGTTTGTGTATATAGGCTGGAAACCTAGACTTTCCTCATACGCACTGCGTTTGGAAGACTTAGGTATAACAATGCCACGTACACCAGTTTTGAGTCTTTTATTGTATTTTTCGTGTTTTGTTTTATTTGTTTTAGGATAGCAAATCATATGCATGCTTTACAGATAATTGAGTAATAATATGTAAATGCTTAGGTCATTTGAGTGTACAAAGTTGTTAACTAGAATAATGTCGGTAGTGTCTTTGCATCTAAACATATATGTCTGACATATTTGCATTGTAATATGTGAAAACTTCCA
The DNA here is from genome assembly GCA_003430845.1 of Xanthoceras sorbifolium. Classification (NCBI taxonomy): domain Eukaryota; kingdom Viridiplantae; phylum Streptophyta; class Magnoliopsida; order Sapindales; family Sapindaceae; genus Xanthoceras; species Xanthoceras sorbifolium. Next base: position 28,285,881 of record CM010616.1, read on the forward strand.
ATTAGTAGTCCTGATTAATAGTGGAGACTACCCTTAGTGAGTTTTGAGCTTATTGCATATTCATTCTGAGGGAATTTTTGTTTCTACTCTTAAACACTTTCTTGAGCTTTATTGTCAGTAGATTGATCTCTATAGGTTTGCATTGGATGTTAATGAACTGCATTATAAAAATCTTGTATGTATATTTTAAATGTTCAGTTTAGTAGATTTTGGAGATATGATCCAGACATTATGTGTGAACTCCTAAATAGCTTGATTTCCTGTCCTTAAATTGTGTGCTTCCTATCCCATTCGCGGCCAAACACTCACATATTATCCTTTTATTGTATGAACTACATATCCAAAAATCCTAGCCGAAATTGTAAGACGTTACCTTTGACGCTTGGAAACTAGAGACAATTAAAGAGGGAATGTGTAAGTGTTGAGTGAGAAAAAAGGAGTGGAGTAGAAAAGATGAAATGGATGTGGAAATGTGCAGGAAAAATAAAATAGCCAACAGAAAATAAAAAGAATACATATATGAAAAGAGTTGGCTAAATGAGAAAAGAAGTATGATGCACAAAGTAAAAATTGAAAAAAGGGTTTGAAAAGAGGTTGAAGGAGAAAGGCGAGAAAAAGAATTGGAAGAAAAGTTGAATGAATTTGGTAGTCGTGAGAGAAAATGCACAAATTGAAAATTTTATGAAGTCTCTCAATAGGTTTCCAAGTGAGTTGAACCCGATTTCCATTCTTTTTGAGCCAATCACCCCAAAGCCCCATTACAACCTGAAAAAGTCCCATTGATCTCCTTAGGAAGCTTAATTGTAATATTTGATATGTATGTATACTGATTTTTCTGTTCGTAGCATTTGATACTTTTCATGAGGTTCTTTACTTAATATGTGCGTTCTTTCTAATTATTGATGCATACGACACATTTTGAAATTCTTTACTCATAAATTCCAGTCGTATGTAGTTGAAAGTGTGATTACCTAGGTTCTGAGTGTCATTGAGTGGAAACTGGTGAGACTAGAGTCGAGGCGAATTACATCAGTGGTTTATTGGTATGGAAGGATTTACTATTATAAATGCGTTGCATGTCAGTGTCATGTATGATATAGGGTGTATTAGACTTATTGATAGCATTTTGGATTTCTGATTTTGTACTATTCTTATGCATTTGCATTTGTGTATATACTTAATTTGATGTTTAGCTTTGTATGTGGTTAGCTTAGGACGTTTGTGGGTATCGTAGCTGGTAAACCCTCACGAGACTATAACTCGTCCACTAGGGCCACCTAGGGGTTTAAAGGCTTGTGGCACATGCTAAGTGCCATCGTTTCATCCTACGAAAATGGATATAGCTTAGTTTGTTTTTGTTTGTTAAGTTTTAGTTTTGTTTTTGTTTTTTCTTTTCGTTGTGGTGTGTGCCAATTTGCTTGAGGACAAGCAAAAGATAGGTTTGGGGGTATTTGATCGATCAATATTTGTTACATATTTATGACCCTTAGACCTTATCTTTTGATTGTATTTTGAGTGAATTTGGCGCTTTTGATGTGTTTGTTGAGCATGTGCAGGTCATTGGGAAATATTAGGGATGACATAACAAAGTTGGAAGAATTGAAGAATTCTCACTGCAAACTGTCGTGTTTCGGAGGCCGGCATATATTCTATAGGATGAACTGGGTTTCGAACTTTATATGTATGGAAAGATATAGGTGTATACTTTCCCATGAATTTTACGGTTCGTGATTTGGAGTTTTCTAGAAGAAGTTATGCTAGTTTTCGTAACAGTGCGCAATGCTGAAATTTGGAGCAGGGAGTACCGCGAGCAAAGTGTCGCGACCGTTGGTCGCGATCCACGGTCGCGACAGCACAAATTCTGGAGCCCTAACAGCTGCCTATAAAGAGAAAAGATGAGAAACAAAGAGAGGGTTCGTCTTGGCTCGTCCAAGCTACGACCAAACACCCTCCCAAGCCATTTTTCACCATCCTAAACACCAAACTTCATCATCAAACACCATTTGGAGGTTAGATACTTGGATTATATCAATTGTTCATCAAGGAAGTTGAAGATTTGAAGGTGAAGGAGTTCCATCCAAATCTAAGAGGAAATCCCTCTCCATGAAGCTTCAAATGGGTTGTTTTACTTCCCTATCTTCTTTTTATTGTTCAATTGATTGTATGAGTAGCTAAATCTCTTGTAAGGTGGTCATGGAACCATGATTTGATTTTAGGGATTTTTGACTATGAATATATTTTGATATTTATTTGCAAGATATTGAATTTAGAGTTTGATTATATTTATTACAATTTATTCTAGTTCAATGCATCATGAAAGTGGTTTGCAATGATTCTTGATTAATTGTGATATTGATTTTGTTGTAATCTAGCATGAGAAATCATTAGGTTGCAATTGGGGTTAATGCATTCTAAGTTCAATGGTTAGATTAATTTTGGTGTGAAAATACTAAATTGATCTAGGGATTAGATTAGTTAAGGGTTTCCAATTGAATGCACTCTAGGACCAATAGGTGAGCTTAATTGGAATTACAACACCATTGCGGAACCAATACAATGTGGTGTGCCTAAACTACTCAATTCATTTCTTGTTAATAACGCACTTCATAGTAGTCATTAAATTATCCCTTATCCAGGATTGGGACCGTGTAACCATCTAACGCCTTTATCCATCGAATCCGTCTCGCTTTATTTTATTTCATTAGTAGTTAATTATATTTCAATTAAAAACTCAAAAACAACAACCTTGATTTATTTTACCGCTGTAGTATAATCTTTAATTTATAGAATTAGTTCCACCACTTCCTTGTGGATTCGACTCCGTACTCACGGAAATATTATTACTTCGACACATCCTGCACTTGGGATTATTCCCACGCGTTTGAGCGTGTCACTCTCCCTTCGTCGACACAATAGCATTGGTGGAGATGCCAAGGAAGTTCAACTTTCCAGGTATGACGCAGTACGACGGTACGACGGATCCCGACGACCACATTGCGCAGTATCGACAACGGATGTTCACAGCCGCCATCCCGCGTGACCTTAGGGAAGCATGTATGTGCAAAGGTTTCGGTTCAATCCTCGTAGGACCTGCCCTACAATGGTACACCAACCTTCCCAATATTTCCATCAACTCTTTTGCTCAACTCACTGACACCTTCGTAGAGCAGTTCGCTAGTAGTCGGAAGTTAGAAAAACAATCCGACGACCTTTACGCAGTCAGCCAAAGGAGGAATGAACGCCTACGTGACTTTGTTGGCCGTTTCAACCATGAAAAAGTGTCCATCCCTCATTGCAACCAGGCGACAGCCGTATCAGCCTTCCGCAAGGGTCTACTCTATGATTCCGACCTATACAAGGAGCTCACCAAGTACCCTTGTAAAACCATGGAAGACGTCCTAGCCAAGGCATGGGCACAGATAAAATGGGAAGAAGACGAAGTAAACTACAAACCTAATAGAGCGAACTACAAGGAAGATAAGTCGGAGAGGATGGTTGAACCACGAATCATCAACCGACGTAGCGGGCCATACCCAACAATACCCCGAAGGGACGGCCATATGAGGTACGAGCGACGGCGCGACGACAGACCACCAAGGCCGTTCATCCGACCAAAGAATATAACGCCAGAATATAATTTGAACATCAGGCCGGCAGAGGTAGTCGCCATACTCAAAGGAATGGGTAGATCAGTTCGGTGGCCAGATAAGATGATGAGCCCGCCGGATCAAAGAGACAACTCTAAATGGTGCGAATTCCATAGAGACCACGGCCATCGAACTGAGCATTGCGTGGCGCTACGATTGGAAGTGGCCGAATTACTCAAAAAAGGCCACCTTAAAGAATTCTTGACTGAAAAAGGTAAACAAACTTTTATGGATAAAGAGAGGTCGCGCGACATTGCTTCAATACCACCACCAGAACCTCCCAAACACGAGAGAACTGTGAACGTCATATCTGGCGGGTCTGAAGTGAATAGAGCAACCTACTCGGAAGCAAAGCGCCACTCACGACAGGCCGGTCGTACAGACGTCCAACAAATTCGTACGACGGATCCCACGTGTGACTACCCAATCAGTTTCAGCAGCGATGAACATATGGACTTATTTAATCCCCACCACGACGCACTAGTTATCTCACTAACGGTGGCCAATTGTTTGATCAGACGGATCCTAGTGGACAATGGAAGTTCAACAGATGTACTCTTCCTCGGCGCATTGAAAGAGATGCATATTGACGAGTGTAACATCGTGCGTCGCTCCACAATCCTTGTAGGATTTAGTGGAGAACACAAGAACACTCTAGGAGAGATCACCCTTCCAGTTTACGCGGAAGGCGTCAACTTGAACACGCGTTTCCTCATCCTGGACTGTCCGTCGTCCTACAACATAATCATGGGTCGCCCATGGATTCATGAGATGAGGGCAGTGCCCTCAACGTATCATCAGGTCATCCGTTTCCCTACCAAGTAGGGAGTTCACGAGATCCGAGGGCAGCAAAAGACCTCGCGTGACTGCTACCAGAACACTCTTAAAAGTAGGTCGTCCGACTTATAGCAATTACAGAGTGAGAGCACCCCCACCAACAAAGACGAACCTGATATGGAAGAACTTGACGAAGTGTCCATACATCCTGATTTTCCGGACCACAAAGTTAGTATCGGATCCCGCCTTCCACGAAATATCCGAGCAAGACTACTCAGCTTCTTGACGGCACGGCACGATAGCTTCGCATGGTCGCACGCAGACATGATCGGAATTAGCCCAGAAGTCCTAGTACATAGGCTACAAGTCGACCCGGATCATCCACCTGTGAAGCAAAAAAGAAGGAAGTTCGCACCCGAGCGCAACAAGGTTATAAATGAAGAAATCCAAAAGTTAATTGACATTGGCTCGGTAAGAGAAGTAAACTACCCAGACTGGCTCGCAAACGTAGTAGTAGTAAAGAAGAAGAATGGGAAGTGGCGAGTTTGCATCGACTTCACAGACCTCAACAAAGCTTGTCCGAAGGATTCCTTCCCTCTCCCACACATTGACATGATGGTAGATGCTACGGCAGGCCACGAACTATTGAGCTTCATGGATGCATTCTCCGGTTACAACCAAATCCTTATGCATCCGGATGACCAAGAGAAGACTTCTTTCATCACGGAGCGCGGCATTTTTTGCTACAAGGTGATGCCGTTCGGCCTCAAGAACGCTGGGGCAACCTACCAAAGATTAGTCAACAAAATGTTCGCAACCATGCTTGGACAAACTATGGAGGTCTATATCGACGACATGCTAGTAAAATCATTAGTAGCCGACCAACACCTCGACCACCTCCAACAGTCGTTCGACATCATCGACAAGTATGGGATGAAGCTTAATCCAACCAAATGTTCCTTCGGCGTTTCCTCAGGGAAGTTCCTTGGCTATTTAGTAACCAAGAGAGGCGTCGAGGCCAACCCAGATCAACTCCGGTCCGTCATGGATTTAAGGTCCCCCAAGAGCATCAAAGACGTACAAAAGGTAACTGGACGGCTCGCGGCCCTCAACCGATTCATTTCAAAGTCATCCGAAAAATGTAAGCCTTTCTTCGATGCTCTAAGAAAGAGCAAGTCATTTGATTGGAATCAAACAAACGAGGACGCCTTCCAAAATATAAAAAGGTATCTAGCAAGCCCGCCTCTACTGTCCAAACCTAAAGAAGGAGAGACACTCCTGCTCTACCTCGCTGTATCCGAGACAGCCGTTAGCGCGGTACTGATAAGGGAGGAGGATGGCAAACAACTCCCCGTATACTACATCAGCAAGACTCTACTCGACGCAGAGACAAGGTACGCCCAACTTGAAAAATTAGCCCTCGCACTAGTCACGGCCGCAAGAAAATTACGGCCGTACTTCCAATGCCACACCATTAGTGTACTCACTGCATTCCCCTTGAAGAGTGTCCTACATAAACCTGAACTATCCGGCCGTCTAGTGAAATGGGCCGTGGAGTTGAGCGAGTACGACGTCAACTATCAACCTCGCACGGCGATCAAGTCGCAAGTACTGGCGGATTTCATAGCAGACTTCACACCATGGATTCTACAACGAGCGGAGGAAGAACTTTGCACCATATCGTGCGACACGCCAAGGGAGGAGTGGAGTTTAGCAGTTGACGGCTCAAGTAACGCTAGAGGCAGCGGGCTAGGAATAGTACTTACCTCCCCTACGGAGCAGGTCATCGAGAGGTCCATCAGATGTGGATTCAAGACCACCAACAACGAAGCCGAATACGAAGCCCTCATAGCCGGGCTCACCTTGGCAAAAGACTTACACGTCGGGCGAATCAAGGTCAGCAATACAAAGCCTATCTTCACCACATTCTTAATCAAAAGTTGTAGTCTGCAACAGAGCTGTTACACACTCCAACTGGGGCAATTCAATACCATAAATAAACAAAGTCTACGACAAGACTCAAGGTCATGGACCGCGACCTGCATTCACGGTCTCCATCTCCGAACAAGTCACATGACCCGCACTCAAGGTCATGGACCGCGACCTGCATTCACGGTCTCCATCTCCAAACGGTCACATGACCCGCACTCAAGGTCATGGACCGCGACCTGCATTCACGGTCTCTATCTCCAAACGGTCACATGACCCGCACTCAAGGTCATGGACCGCGACCTGCATTCACGGTCTCCATCTCCAAACGGTCACATGACCCGCACTCAAGGTCATGGACCGCGACCTGCATTCACGGTCTCCATCTCCAAACGGTCACATAACCCGCACTCAAGGTCATGGACCGCGACCTGCATTCACGGTCTCCATCTCCAAACGGTCACATGACCCCCATTCAAGGTCATGGACTTTCCATCTCCAACGGATCAAACAATCATAAATAGAAATTACCATCATGAAAGGCTTATGACATCAAGGAAAATTTAACATGCTTCATATATTAAGAGAATTGTTGTTCGACAGAGCATACAATAAAATAAAATAAAAATAAAAACGTTCGACAAAACATTTTTACAACCCCTTATGGGGCAAGATCATCGTGCTCTCCAGTCGGCTGGGCAGCCAAGGCCACTACGGTCGAACCTTTTGGAGGAGGAAGGACAGGCTCTTCACTAGGCTTATCATCGGCTTCATCCTCATCATAGCGCGACAACTCCTCGTGGTCGGCGATCCAGCTATCAACCTTCCACTCGGTCGCACGACCGTCCCTGTACTCCCTCATCAAATCCGCACGAGTCTTAATGACTGCATTGAGGACGTTATCCTCTGCCTTGTCGTACAGGGAGTCGTAGTCCGCCTCTTTAGCCTTCAGCTTGGCCTCCAGTAGTTCGACACTCGATTTCAGCCTGTTTAACTCCAAAGTAGCCTCCACCGCCCGACTTGAGGCCTCAAGAGCAGTCTTCTTGGCTTCAACATTCGAAGCCTTCAGCATGTCATTGTCAGCCTTCAAGCCCTGGTTGCTCACCTTAAGGTCCCTCACCTTCTTGAGGGCGACGCCCAGCTCTTCCTTCAGATGAACGTGCGACTGAAGAGCCTACACAAAATAAAAATACAAGTCAATATAAATTATGAAATAGTTAAAACAAAATATACAAATATATTGGTCGTACGACCATACCTGGAAGAGGTGACCAAGGCCCCAGTCAGCAGCTTGGGAAAGACCCATCTCCCTTAGGCGACTCTTGTCTTCGGGCAGCAGCAGCTGCTCGACCTGTGGAAGGATCGACCCTACATTAGAGTATGCAGAGGCATCCTGTGGGAAGACCAGGTCGATCGACGCGTCGACACCCGATGTCGAATCCTCCCTTCTTCTTTTTTTCCCAGCAGAAGAAACATCATGGGAGGTCTTTGCTCGACTAGACGGAGGAGGTGGAGGAGTGGAGGCCGCTTGGTCGCTCGACTCAGCCTTCTTCTTTCCCTTCCTCTTTTCCCTCAGCCTCCTCATCGCGTCATCAGCAGCGGGCGCGGCAATCTCTCCAGCCATAATCTCAACTGCAAATCGTCGCTCGACGTATGAGATGGGAGTCAAAAAGCGTGTGCCGTACAGTCGCTCGACACAGTGCCTGACCCTGACAAACTCCACTAAATTTTAAAGGCAGGGTAAGGAGTACCTGGCTCGTTTATCACGCTAAACCTCCAGAGGTGGCTTGGCCGCAAATTCTCTTCCGCCAAAATACTCCTCCAACTCCTCTCCTTGGCGTCGTACGACAACACCCTTTCCGTACGTGTCACGCACGTTAATCCAACAACTGACTGCGGCGCTCCTGTGTTCACTACAAAAACAAACAGAAAAAGTTAAAAAAAAAATAATAATAAACAATAAACAAAATGTTGTCGTACGACTCAAATTAAATAAAAGACCCACCAGCCTTGGACCAGGTCGCACGAATGACGGTATCCCCGAGAGGCCAATCGACAAGCAGGCCCCTCGCAAAAAAATACCTGTCCTTCCACAACCTGTCGTTTGTGGTTAACTCGGTGATCAGGTGTGTTCTGTTGGGTCGGAGGTTTAAGTTGTAGCGCCCCTTCTCTGTGTCGTGCTCCCGCACGGTGTACGAATAGAAAAGGTCAGGGAGCTCGAAGACCATCCCTTCCCTCGTACACAGCAGATCCAACGCCAACAGGATCCTCCAGCTATTGGGCATCAGCTGCCCTGGGGCAAGCTCGAAGTGATCGAGCACTTTCCTCAGTAGTCCGACTACTGGCAGCCTGAATCCCACCCGCTGGAACGGGAACTCGTACAAACAGGTCCATCCTGGGACGTCCCAGTCTGGCCTCTCTTCCTTATAAGGTGCCCTCAGCGCGACACCATCAGGAATACCATAGGTGAATCGAAGGCGCGTGACGTCGTCCTCAGTCAACACGCTAGCCGAGTTATTCAAAAGCAACTCTAGCGGCATACTGGGTCCCATTGGACACGGGCCTGCTGCGTCGCCCGGCAGTTCGACTAAAGGCACTCCCATTGCCACGTCGTCCGTCACTCGCGATGCACCAGCAAGAGAAACTGTCACGGTGTCGTACGACGAGGAAGCAATAGTTACTTCAGCACTCGCTGCCTCTGACTCTCCCCATGAGTCGTACGACAGATCTATTGGATCGTCGTATCCACGCCCAGAGGTACTGGGAGGACTCTCATCTCCTCGACTCGACATCAGACCTACAAGTCGAACGACAGTAGCCAATGGTTAGTATTTATAACCTAGATCAAAGACTTGGCACGACCTGATATCAGCTCCCAAGACTGTTAAAAAGGTCGTGCGACCTATACGTCTTGGCTACTGTCGTGCGACCTAGACTCTACAAACAATTTGTGCCTAAACCTAACTCTAGATTTTCGATCTAACAAACTTTAAAAAAAAAACTTTTTAAAGTTTTTCTTAAAGAACTATTCGAAAGAACATAAGAAAAACCCAGAAAAAAGCACAAATAAAAAAAATCAAAAGAACAAGGGAACCGAGAAAACTTACCAAAATAGCGAAGGTATGCCAATTCTTCGTCGGAATAGACACGGAATGGCAAAGATGAGCAGCAAAGACGCCGGAATAACACGAAAGTGGCGAAAAACGGCGACTGGTTTTTGAGAGAGAAAACGAGAAAGAGAGAGAGAGCAAAAAATTGAAAATGAGAGAGAAAGGGAAAGGGTGGCAACTAAAAAGATGCCTATGCTGACGTGTCAACTTCTCATTTGACACATACTCCCATGACCTATCATTTGCCATGCATGCGCTCCACCCATAAAAACGGCATTTATTTCGGCACAGACATCAAAGAGTCATTTGGAGACCAAACACTCCTTCTCTAAAGTAACATTGTCGTACGACAAAAACACAACTTACGCATTGTCATCTACTCACCAACACTGATACACCCTCTCAGAAGGACAGAGTCGTACGACGATGTCAACCCAACCTTGGAGTTTACCCATACATATCTATGTCTGCATATCGTACGACGCAAACCCCTTGGCCTTTTAGATCCAATGCGTTTGGGGGCAAACTGTAGTAGCCAAAATATGTCTGGCCCAAGGTATGGCCCAAAGACAAAGCCCATAGCCTAAAAGTGGGACTAAACTCATGAAGTATGACTGAGTCTCAGCATAAAAACCAAGTCGCACGACATGGAGAACTTTCATATAGATATCAGTTCGAAGACCATGTCGCACGACATGAAGCAGTCATACGACGACGTATCAGTATGAAGACCATGTCGCACGACATGAAGCAGTCATACGACGACGTATCAGTATGAAGACCATGTCGCACGACATGAAGCAGTCATACGACGACGTATCAGTATGAAGACCATGTCGCACGACATGTACTCTTATGTAGTGCGACCGTGCTACATCACCCAATCATGGCCCAGATTGACAAAGAAAAACTACATGTCGTACGACATAGCATCTCCGTCGCCCCGAGGGAGATCAGATTGAGATCTACTTTAAAAAGGGTCCTACAAAGTCATAATGACACTCAATGGTGGCCTAAAATCAAAAGGAGCACCCAGATGCTTTCTTGGTGGAAGACAGAGAAGAGAGAATGATGAGATCTCTCAAAAAGAAGAAGCGCCAGTCTCCTATAAAGAGGAGGATAATCCCTCACAAGTGGGGGGACACAAAAAGAGGAAGGGAGATCAAGATATTATTAGGAAAAAACCACACCCTTCGGCCATTGTTGAGCTTCTCCGATCACCCTCCGACCATACACCTCATTTGACCAGAAAAACCCCAATTGTGAAAGTAGCAGGAAGTATTCCTTACTCACATCCATTTACAAACATTACATTTTTACTAGCATTCACTAACTTGACCGTCGGAGCGACTTTGGCCGGCACCACCCCGGTGTCCCAGACGTCCTGCGGGTCACGTGCGTTCTGTCTTTGCAGGTTGTAGTGCCCCGTGTCCCCGAGCGATTTTTGAGGACTACAATAAATTGTTATAAGTAACAAAATGAGAAAGTGGAAAATGAATACCTTTACATGAAGCCGACACTGATTCGGATGATGGAGAGGGCATGGAAACAATGGAGGAATAATGGTAATCACGAAGCCAAATAGATGGTTAGTGAAGTCGGGTAGGGCGGCATGGATTTAAAGTTGAAACTATGGGTACTAGCGGAGAAGATGATGAAGGGAAAAATTTGATTATTGAATAAAAACGCAGCGAAAATAGGTTTTAAAATTTTATCCTTTTTGTTTGAAAACTCTTTTCAGAAAGATCTAGTTAATGTTCATACGTGAATAGAATTTTTAGACTACAATTACCTTTGATACATTTCTTGATTCTTTGACTTCTTGATTCACCACCAAGCATCTCGAGCTATGACCCGTAGTCTGACAACGCATGTGTGGGCACGTCACAAATGCAGAGATGGAGGTTACAGAAAAGTGGAGAAGACAACTCCTTGCCTTCTTCCCTAGACCGGCCGCACCTGCATAAAGTTAGAAAAAAAAACTTTCTTTTTCTTCTCTCTTTTGGTATTGCCGCACTCTCCTCTTTTCTTAGGTTAATTGCATTGTTTTGTTTCAGGTCTCTAGGATTTTATTTGACCAAGTCAAAGTAGAATTTTAAATCCTATATTATTTTGGTCATATGTAGAGTTTAAACCCTTGACTTTTAGGACTTAAAATAATCATTATTATTTTATTCCTTTTGTCATAGCCAAGGTTCGAACCTCCAACCTCCTTTTAAATAATTAATAATATTAATAACAATTATTAATATTTATTTAATTATAAATTTATTAATTAAATAATTAAATAATTTAATTAATTCTCTTAATTAAAACGTGTCACTTTCGTAACACAATTAATTGGACCATTTAATTAATTTACCGTGACCCTCGTTACCATTAACCATAAGAGCTAGTAAGGGGGCTTAATGGACCTGCAGTTTTGAGCTCCAATAATACTTGGTAATATTAATTAAAACTCTTATATTCAAATTAAATCACGTTTCAATTCAAATCACATTTCTATTTTCATGTCGGGCTCCTGACATACATAACATAATTTCAGGACTAGATTATGGGTTGTTCAGCACTGGAATCCAACGGGGACTGCTCGCTGAATTATATACAGTCGGGTTTCCCATTTTAGCATGAAATGGTATCCCTATACAGGTAACATTTCCAACATCGGACCCTATGGGGACTGCCTGACCGAAATGTCTTTACTCTAGGACCGTCTACAACGGTGGCTACACATAATCCAAAGAGTGGTATCATGATCATCAAAATCTCAGAAATCTCAATGCAGTACTGCTAAGTGAACCCAATTGACATGTCAATCTCCTTATCCATATCTATGTTCAGATATATCAGAGCCAAATCACTTTTCGAAAACAATACAATTGATTCCGTTCAGAATTATCGAATTAAATCCAAATCAGATCCATATCTATAAACATATTTTCAGAATCCGAATCGCAACAATATTCATTTAAAAGCAAAATACAAAATTATTTTCGAATATATTTATGAATCCAGAAATCGCATCAAATCCATTTAAAAACCACATGCAAATATAACTCATAAATCCATAGAAAATCCAAATGCCCCGAAATCGCTTTTCGATACAAATCGCAAAACAATAAATACCAAATCGCTTTTAACCATATTTTCCGTAATAATACTATAATCAAATCATATCGAAAATCAATTCAGAATATTTTTCGTAAACAATATTACGGATCTAAATTATATTTCAAATAACCGTAATCCAAATCATTACAAAATCAATTTCAAATAACAAATCATAATCAATATAACTCAAATAAACTAAAAACAATATAATATAACTATTCGAAAATATTCTGGAAAATCTGAAAATTCAAAAACTAGTGTACACCGAACCTGAATAATTTCCCAATATGTTTTTCCTACTCTTCTTCTCTTTCCTTCTTCTTCTTCTCCTTCTTCTTCTTCCTTTCTTTTTCTTTTCTTCTTCTTTCTCACGCCAAGTTTGAAATGTTTCTGGTTTGTTTTTTTTTGCTAGTTTGTATTGCTATTGCTTTTTTTGTTTGACTTGCTTTTATTCCTTATTTTTGTTTCCTTTTTTTTATTTGGACAAGTGGAATGCCACATTTCACTTGTTATGTTATATATATATATATATATATATATATATATATATATATATATATACATATTCTTAAGATCATGGCAATCTCTACTAACCATTATCTATATATATTATAAATATCTCCTCAATTACAAATTGCTCCCTTAACCTTCTTAAAATCCTACAATGGCACAAATTCACAATTAATCACATGTGATTTACCAATCATTCTTAAATTATCAAACTGGCCCACCAATCACATTCCATCTCAATAATATTTCAAAAATATTTCACACTTATCCAATCATCAGATTGACTTCACCAATATTCAATTGGACCCATTATCATCCAAATGCACCATGAAAATAATATCTCTAATGGAAGTTAAATCGGTTAAAAATCACCATTCGTTTATACACCGTTTACCAAATATATATACTTTCCACCAAGTTAAATCACATACTTGACTGTTGTATGCTTAATAATAATTAATAATAATACTTTTCATATTTATGAAAAATTAGGAGCGTTACAATTCTTCCCCTCTTAAGAAATTTCATCCGCGAAATTTTACCTTATATGAACAATTGCGGATACTGTTGTTTCATTACTTCCTCACTCTCCCAGGTAGCTTCTTCAGCATTGTGGTTCCTTCAGAGAACTTTTACCAACGAAATCCTTTTGTTCCGTAATTCTCTGATTTCTCTGTCTAGGATCTTCACTGGTTCCTCTTCATAAGTGAGGATTAGTTGAATCTCAATAATCTTAGTGGATACTCTGTGAGAAGGATCAGATCTGTATCTCCTCAGTATTGACACATAGAATACATTATGAATCTTCTTTAGTTTTGGTGGCAAAGCCAGTCTGTAGGCTACTGGTCCCACACATTCAATGATCTCGTATGGGCCAATAAACCTAGGACTTAACTTCCCTTTTCTGCCAAATCTGAGTACTTTCTTCCATGGAGATACTTTTAAAAACACTTTTTCACCGACTTCATATTCTATATCTCTTCTTTTCAGGTCTGCATATGATTTCTGTCGGTCAGATGCTGTTTTCAGTCTGTCTCTGATAATCTTCACATTCTCTTCAGTTTGTTTGATCAAGTCTGGACCTACTAATCTGTCCTCACCCAACTCTGTCCAACACACAGGTGTCCTACATTTTCTTCCGTACAGTGCTTCATAAGGTGCCATCCCTATGCTCGTCTGGTGATTGTTATTATAAGCAAATTCAATTAGTGGAAGGTGATCGATCCAGCTTCCTTTAAAATCAATCACACAACTCCTGAGCATATTTTCAAGCACTTGAATAACTCTCTCTGACTGACCATCAGTCTGTGGATGGAAAGTTGTACTGAAACTTAATCGAGTACCCAAAGCTTCCTAAAATTTATTCCAGAATCTGGATGTAAACGTCGGGTCTCTATCTGATATTATTGATGCAGGCACTCCATGCAATCTCACTATTTCTCTAATGTACAGCTCTGCCAATCTATCCAATGAATTGTCTATTCTGACAGATAGGAAGTGGGCTGATTTAGTCAATCGGTCCACTATTACCCAAATTGCATCATGTTTACTTCGGGTGAGAGGTAACCCTGTGACAAAATCCATAGTGATGCGGTCCCACTTCCATTCAGATATGGATATGGGCTGTAGTAAACCTGATGGAACTTGGTGTTCTGCTTTCACCTGCTGGCATGTCATACATCTATTCACAAAGTCTACCACATCTTTCTTCATACCAGACCACCAGTACTGAATCTTCATATCTCTGTACATCTTACTGCTACCTGGGTATACTGAATACGAGCTACCGTGTGCCTCGGTTAGGATCATCTTTTTCAATTCTTCATCATTTGAAACACATATCCTGTCTCTGAAACACACAATACCATCACTTCTGACTGTAAAATCCAGATGCTTCCCCTCTGGGATCTGTCTACATATCATCTGAAATCGCTCATCCTGATTATGTTTTTTTGCTATCTGCTGAATTAAATTTGGCTTGCATCTCAACTCAGCTACCAAGACATTGTTTGTATTCAACTGTAACTGGATATTCATAGCTTTTAGGGCAAATAATGCTTTTCTGCTCAGAGCATCTGCTACCACATTAGCTTTCCTTGGATGGTAGTCAATCACACAGTCATAGTCTTTAATCAATTCCATCCATCATCTCTGTCTTAGATTGAGCTCTCTCTGAGTAGGCAGATACTTCAGACTCTTGTGATCTGTATATATGTAACATTTTTTACCATATAGATAATGCCTTCATATCTTCAAGGCAAAGACAATGGCTGCAAGTTCCAGATCATGTATAGGATAGTTCTGTTAATGAGTTTTCAGCTATCTGGATGCATATGCAACCACTTTGCCTTCCTGCATCAATACACAACCCAGGCCATTGTGTGAGGCATCACTGTATATCACAAAGTCTTTACCTCAAACTGGCTGAATTAGGACTGGAGCCTCTACTAGCATTGTCTTCAGTCTGTCAAATGCTACCTAGCACCTGTCATTCCATTCAAATCTGACATTTTTATGCAGTAGCTTGGTCAACGGACTTGCTATGGATGAGAATCCCTTCACAAACCGTCGATAATAACCTGCCAAGCCTAAGAAACTTCTGATCTCTGTTACATTCTTTGGAGGCTTCCATTCCATAATTGCTTCAATCTTTTTGGGATCTGCCTTAATGCCCTCTGCTGACACAATATGGCCGAGAAATGCAATCTTAGCCAACCAAAACTCACATTTACTCAGTTTACCATAGAGTTACTTCTCCCTCAGAATCTGCAATACCACTCTGAGGTGTCTATCATGGTCCTCTGTTGTCTGTGAGTATACCAGGATATCATCAATAAACACAACCACAAACTGATCCAGGTACAGTCGGAATATCCGGTTCATTAGATCCATAAAAGCTACAGGTGCATTTGTCAGCCCAAATGTCATAACTAAAACTCATAGTGCCCATACCGTGTTCTGAATGCTGTTTTCGGTATATCAGAATCTTTTACCCTCAGTTGATGATACCCTGATCTGAGATCAATCTTCGAAAAGACAGTAGCTCCTTTCAGCTGATCAAATAAGTCATTGATTCTAGGCAACGGATATTTATTCTTCACAGTAAGTTTATTTAGTTGCCTATAATTGATGCACAATCTCAGTGACCCATCCTTCTTTTTCACAAATAACACTGGAGCTCCCCACGGGGATACACTAGGTCTGATGAATCCTCTATCCAGCAATTCTTGTAACTGTATCTTTAGTTCTTTAAGCTCTGCTGGTGCCATTCTGTAAGGAGCTATTGATACTGGTGCAGTACCTGGTACCACGTCAATCAAAAACTCAACCTCTCTCTGAGGTGGCAAACCAGGAAGCTCCTCTGGAAATACATCTGAGAAATCACACACAGTGGGTATATTCTGAATTTTAGAATCAACCTTTTTGGAATCAACCACCTGTGCCAAATAAGCCTCACAACCATTTCTGATCAGTTTACAAGCTGTAGTGGTTGAAATGACAATGGAGAGATAATCATTCCTTTCACCCACTATTGTGACTTCTGTGCCATCATTAGTTCGGAGTATCACCCGTCTCAATCTGCAATCGATAACTACCTGGTGTCTGGACAACCAATCCATGCCTAGGATAACATCAAACTCACAGAATGGCAACTCCATCAAATCACCTGAAAATTCATACTCTTGAATACAAATAGGACAATTTTTATATACTCTATTCACTACCACATTGTGGCCTATCGGATTACTAACTACCACCTCATACTCTGTAGGTTCAATTTTCAAATTTCGTTGTTTCAACAATACATCACAAACATATGAATGGGTGGATCCTGGGTTTATTAATGCAATTGCGGTAGTATCGAAAATAGAAATCATACCAGCAATTACATCTGGTGCATCTCTACCCTCATGAGCCTTGATTGCATAGGCTCGTACTGGAGTACGAGTCTCATGTAGCACCCCCCGACCCGACCCGACCCGGGCGAACCGATCCGGGGCGCGCTACTCGCACTTTCAAATTCTTTCAAAACTTCATTTTACATTTTAAAATCAGTGTGAGCCCATAAAACATTTTAAACTTTTTACGAAAATTCGGCAGAGTGCCGTTTATTTTTCGGACTTTCCAAAACCTGTTTTTACACAATCAATTCAATACCAATTTCAATAACACTTCAATATCAATTTCAAACAATTGCGCACTCTGCCGTTTAGTGCGACTTATCAATCACAATTTATAAAATAAAACAAACAGACCTTAATATTTACAAACAGTTTTAATAAGAAAAGACATAAATCATAAACTAATTAATTTCAAAACATTATACAAAACGTATTTACAATTTCCCTGTATATGCATGCTTTCAGAATTTATATACACATAACAAAAATATAGCTACCCAACTGTACAATCCTGTGACTCGGTCTGCAACTCTTCCTTCAGTCTTTCGCTTCGTCCGGATTCCTGGTACCTACGCGTTAGACACAAAACTAACGCGCTAAGCATAAAGCTTAGTGGGTGTACTAAAATCTCAATTAAGTAAATTACAACATAATTATTCCTTAAAGAAACAATAAACCACAATATGAGTTTTATTTCTAAATCACTTTCAAAACAATTAAATTTCAGAATCAAAACATTAAACACTTTCAATCACTTTAATTTCAATAAGGAAATCAATATACAAATGCTATCAATAAAATCATTCAGTACACTTTTCAATTCCAATCAATTCTGGCCCACTAGAATACTAAACATATACGGACTGGAATATGGGTCAAGCTCCCAACCCCCAGAACGAATTCTGAGGAGGTACGTGTCTCCCAACTCTAGGACCGTGGGTACGGAACCTAGAGAGGTACATAGCTCCCTATCCCAGGAACGAATCCTTGGGAAGGTACATTAACTCCCAACCCCCGGGATGAATCCCGAGGAGGTACGTATCTCCCAGCCTCTGGACGAATCCAAGAGGAGGTACATCAATATCATCAATATCAATCAATCAATATCGGCGCAGTACTGCTCAATAAAACCCAGCTGGTATACCAACCTCCTATATCCACTTCTATGTCTACGTATCCTAGGGCCGTTTCGATAAACGATTTTCACAAACAAATACGATATAATATAAAATCTTTCCGAATCTTTCTGAAATCAACAACATGTAACGAAATCAATAATAATCATATAAATATTCAAACGCATCAACAATAATCATATAAATATCGAAATCAACAATAATCAACCATAGATCCACAAATCATCGATTTTACATATAATATAAACATTTTTCATACGAATAATCGGAATCGAAAACTTTTAACAAAATCGAAAACGAAAACAAAAACGAGAAACGAAATCGAAAACTAAAACGAATAAGTAAACGAACTATTTCTCGAAACGATTTCGAAAACGAGAGTACACCTACCTCGGTACCGTCTTTTCGTTCGAGAATCGCGGTTCTACGATTTCTTCTTTCCTTTTCCTTTCTCCTACACTTACTTTCTCTCTTTTCTTCTTCTTTCCTCTTCTTCTTCTCCTTCTTCTTCTTCTTCTTCTTCTTTTTCTCCTCTTTTCTTTCTTTTCTCGGTCGTTTCTCTCTCCTCTTGCTGTTTCTGTTTTCTCTGGCTTCTGCGAGAAGCTTCTCTTTTTTTTTATATATTTTTTTCGCCATCGCGACCGCCGTCGCGACCTGTGGTCGCGGCACCAGGTCGCGATGCTCACTGGAGTGCGCGCACCGCCTTCGTCGCGAGCGCGCCCTGGTCGCGCGAATGGTCGCGTTGCTCTCTGCCTGTTTTTGACAATTTCATCGCGAGCAGTCCATCGCGACCTGTGGTCGCGGTGGCTGGTCGCGTTGCTCACTGGCAGGTTTTGCCATTTTCATCGCGAGCAAGCCATCGCGACCTGTGGTCGCGGTGACTGGTCGCGGTACTCACTGCCAGATTTTTGCGTTTTTCACCGCGAGCGAGCCATCGCGACCTATGGTCGCGGTGACCAGGTCGCGATGCTCTCTGGTTCAGTTTTCCAATTTTTCATTTTTTTCTCATTTTTCACTATTCAATCCGGTCCTTATTTTTCACATTTAATTACTCTTACACCCCCTCAAATAGTAAAAATTTATTTTTCACATATTTCATATATATCAAAAATTCATCACCCGAAATCCGGGATGTTACAATTCTCCCCCACTTAAGAAATTTCGTCCTCGAAATTTACCTCAATGAAACAGTTGGGGATATTGCTGTCGCATCGTTTCCTCACTCTCCCAGGTAGCCTCTTCTACTTTATGGTTCCTCCAGAGAACTTTCACCAGTGGCACTCTTTTATTTCTTAACTCTTTGATCTCACGATCAAGAATCTGCACTGGTTCCTCCTCATATGACAAATCTGGTCGGATCTCAATGCTTTCGGCCTGAACTCTGTGGGAAGGATCGGATCTGTATCTCCTCAGCATCGATACATGGAACACATTATGAATCTTTTCCAATTCTGGAGGTAAAGCTAGTCTATAGGCTACTGGTCCCACACGTTCAATGATTTCGTATGGCCCAATAAACCTAGGACTCAACTTACCTTTTCTGCCAAATCGAAGCACTTTCTTCCATGGAGATACCTTCAGAAACACTTTCTCACCGACGTCATACTCTATCTCTTTTCTTTTCAAATCTGCATATGATTTCTGTCGGTCAGAAGCAACTTTCAATCGATCCTTGATAATCTTCACCTTTTCCTCAGTCTGTCGAATCAAATCTGGGCCTACTAACCTGTCCTCTCCTAACTCCGTCCAGCATACTGGAGTCCTGCATTTCCTTCCATACAGTGCCTCATACGGTGCCATCGCTATGCTCGACTGATAACTGTTGTTGTAGGCGAATTCAATCAATGGGAGATGATCCGCCCAACTTCCTTCAAACTCAATTACACAACTCCTGAGCATATCTTCAAGCACCTGAATCACCCTTTCTGATTGGCCGTCTGTCTGCGGATGGAAGGCTGTACTAAAGCTCAGTCGAGTACCCAAGGCTTCTTGAAACTTCTTCCAGAATCTGGATGTAAACCTCGGATCTCTATCTGATATAATGGATACAGGCACTCCATGCAATCTGACTATCTCTCTGATATACAATTCTGCCAGTCGATCCAGAGAGTAGTCAGTTCTGACAGGTAGAAAATGTGCCGACTTCGTCAATCTGTCCACTATAACCCATACTGCATCGTGTTTACTCCGGGTCAGTTCTGACATTTAATTACTCTTACACCCCCTCAAATAGTAAAAATTTATTTTTCACATATTTCATATATATCAAAAATTCATCACCCGAAATCCGGGATGTTACATCTCATGTCTGCTGGTGGACTCCGGTACTCTCCTGTGACTGCTCTCTTTGGCCCTAGACTAAGTGGGCCTCCTCCCTCGAGATGCAGCTGGAACTGATCTCTCCAATTGCTGAGCAGGTTTGGATATAGTCCCGTTTTTTGGGCAATCTCTATAAAAATGGTCACGGGACCCACATTTGTAACATACTCTTGTGACTCGCCAGCATTCTCCTAAATGATTCTTTTAGCAATATACACATGACGCTGAGGCTGGTCCTCTAGCTGTGCTCACAAGGGTACTGGCAACTGAAGCAGCTGGCTGTTCTGATCTCACTATAGATCCCTGCCTCTGCTGAGATGTCTGTCCTGAAATCTGAGGTCCTCTGAATCTCTTACTCGGTGGCTGATAAGAACTAGACTGTCCAAAACCTCACCTCTGTTGGCTTTTGTCTTTCCTAACATGTTCATCTTTTTCGACCCTTTCTACATCAAGGGCTGCTGCCACCAGTCTGTTAAAATTTTCCATCCTTAATGCTGCAAGATTGACTCGTATGTAATTATTCAGGCCATCTTCGAATCGTCTGGATTTTTCTACCTCTGTGGCCACCATCTCATGTGCATACTTACTCAGTCTGACAAACTCTCTCTCATATTCTGTGACCGTCATCTGTCTCTGCTTCAAATTGATGAACTCTATTTTCAAATTATCTGTATAGATTCAGCCAATATACTTCTCTGTGAACTCCCTCAGGAAGAATTCCCAAGTTTTGGCTTCTGGCAGAACTGTTCGCCTAACTGAGTTCCACCACTGGTATGCATCTCCTTGTAACAATGACACTGCACACTCCAAGCTCTCCGCGGGTGTGCAATGCATCTGCTCAAATATTCTTTATGTCCGCTCTAACCAATCCTCTGCAACAGACGCATCTTCATCTTTCTTGCCATAAAATTCTGTGGGTCTATACGTGGACAACCATTCTATGGCTGACCTTCGTGGCGTTGCTCTCGCCATATTCTGTAAAAGTTCTGTCACCTGCTATAGTACTGCAGGCTGACCCTGAATTTCTGGCCCTGCCACTCTGAGACATACTGATTCTCCAGAACCTCCCCCAGCCACGCTGGCAGGACTACCAGGTCTGCTTCTATTTCCACTTCTAGAAGGTTCCATATCTTCTTTATTTCTTTCACCCTATATAAGACAGAAGAGACATTCTGCAGGTTAGAGTCACATCCTCCAATATTTTTTTTTATACAATGCATACATATACAATGAATGACTTTTTGGTCCAGAAATGCCTGAACCACGCTCTGATACCACTAATTGTAACACCTCCTGACCCAATCCGCTCAGACCGAATCAGGAAGTGCTACCATATACTGAAATCTCTGATTTACTTTTATAAAACCTTAAAATTTATTAAACCTTTTAAAAATGGTCCGAATAAATTTCTAAAAATTTTGCCAGAGTTTCCTCTGTTTTTCTTACTTTACAAAACCTGTTTTCAATAAAATTATAAAATTTACACTTCGAATTTATCATATCAGTTTTGCGCACTCTTCCAAATTCAGTACGACTTTCCAAACATTTCATACAACTATTTAATCAAAATCAATTCAAAAGTGATAAAATTCATAGTTCCGCAAAACATAAACATTTTTAGAAAATATGTAAAAACAACACAACTTTTACAAATATTTACAAAATTCTTCTGTATATGCATGCTAACCAAAAACTTATAAATGAAGCATAAAAACTACCCAAAACCTCAGGAATGATGTGACGCTGGTCTTTGTTCCTGCAGATTCACCTCTTCACTTCTTTTCAACCCTGAAATCTTCTTTACCTACGCGCGATAAAAATTAACGCGCTAAGCATATTGCTTAGTGGGTGTACACAAAACTTGACAAATATACTATAATAACATTATTAATCGAATAATCAAAAAAATATAGATAACAATTAAATGTTCATATATGGAACTCAATTCAAATCAAATACTTTTAAATAAAATATCAATTTCATAATTTCACTAATAATCTCAAATCACTTTTCAAATTAAATCACGTTTCAATTCAAATCACATTTCTATTTTCATGTCGGGCTCCTAACATACATAACATAATTTCATGACGGAATTACGGGTTGTTCAGCACTGGAACCCAACGGGGACTACTCGCTGAATGATATACAGTCGGGTTTCCCATTTTAGCATGAAATGGTATCCCTATACAGGTAATATTTCCAACATCGGACCCTACGGGGACTGCGTGACCGAAATGTCTTCACTTTAGGACCATCCACAACGGTAGCTACACATAATCCAAATAGTGGTATCATGATCATCAAAATCTCAGAAATCTCAATGCAGTACTACTAAGTGAACCCAATTGACATGTCAATCTCCTATATCCATATCTATGTTTAGATATATCAGAGCCAAATCACTTTTCGAAAACAATACAATTGATTCCGTTCAGAATTATCGAATTAAATCCAAATCATATCCATATCTATAAACATATTTCCAGAATCCGAATCGCAACAATATTCATTTAAAAGCAAAATACAAAATCATTTCTGAATATATTTCTGAATTCAGAAATCGAATCAAATTCATTTAAAAACCACATGCAAATATAACTCATAAATCCATAGAAAATCCAAATGCCCCGAAATCGCTTTTCGATACAAATCGCAAAACAATATATACCAAATCGCTTTTAACCATATTTTCCGTAATAATACTATAATCAAATCATATCGAAAATCAATTCAGAATATTTTTCGTAAACAATATTACGGATCCAAATTATATTTCAAATAACCGTAATCCAAATCATCACAAAATCAATTTCAAACAACAAATCATAATCAATATAACTCAAATAAACTAAAAACAATATAATATAACTATTCAAAAATATTCTGAAAAATCTGAAAATTCAAAAACTAGTGTACATCGAACCTGAATAATTTCCCAATATGTTTTTCCTACTCTTCTTCTCTTTCCTTCTTCTTCTTCTCCTTCTTCTTCTTCCTTTCTTTTTCTTTTCTTCTTCTTTCTCATGCCAAGTTTGAAATGTTTCTGGTTTGTTTTTTTTTGCTAGTTTGTATTGCTATTGCTTTTTTTTTTTTTTTTTGACTTGATTTTATTCCTTATTTTTGTTTTTTTTTATTTGGACAAGTAGAGTGCCACATTTCACTTGTCGTGTTTTTTTTTATATAAATATATACATATTCTTAAGATCATTATATATATGTATATATATTATAAATATCTTCTCAATTACAAATTGCTCCCTTAAGCTTCTTAAAATCCTACAATGGCACAAATTCACAATTAATCACATGTGATTTACCAATCATTCTTAAATTATCAAACTGACCCACCAATCACATTCCATCTCAATAATATTTCAAAAATATTTCACACTTATCCAATCATCAGATTGACTTCATCAATATTCAATTGGACCCATTATCATCCAAATGTACCATGAAAATAATATCTCTAATGGAAGTTAAATCGGTTAAAAATTACCATTCATTTATACACCGTTTACCAAATATATATATTTTCCATCAAGTTAAATCACATACTTGACTGTTGTATGCTTAATAATAATTAATAATAATACTTTTCATATTTATGAAAAATTAGGGGCGTTACATAACTGGTTCAAATTCTGATTGGGGGAGGCGAAACAAAACCGTGAGGGCGTTGTGGCGGGGCAACCCCGGACGTTACAATAAAAAGGCACCTTTTTATTGTAACATTCGGGGTTGCCCCGCCACAACGTTACTCACAAGGTACTGTGGCGGGGCAACCCCGAATGTTACAATAAAAAGGTGCCTTTTATTGTAACGTCCGGGGTTGCCCCGCCACAACGCCCTCACGGTTTTGCTTTGCCTCCCCTAATCAGGATTTGAACCAGTTACTTATCCATAAATACTAATCCTTATCAAAGTATGAGGAATCTCAAAGTAGGAAGTGTATAACAGTAAGTCACCAATGCTCGCTACGTTTAGCTCACGATCCAAAAAACTAGGCTCTAAATAAGAGTATTTAACCATGTTGCTCGTATGGTTCTCACTGTCAGAATCTTGAACTAATTGCTCAGGCAAACGGGAAGGACCCTTCGCCATTGGAAGTGTACAATAGTAAGTCAACAATGCTCGCTACGTTCGGCTCACGATCCAAAAAGGTAGGCTCTAAAGAAAAGTATTTAACCATCCTGCTCGTATGGTCCTCACTATCAAAATCTTGAACTAATTGCTCGGTCAAACGGGAAGGACCCTTCGCGCGCCATGGGAATAGCTTGAGAAGACAAAGAAGATGTTGAAGAATCACTTGAACTCAAGTCGATAACCTGCGTCTAAGAGTAATCGATATTAAGAGGAATTGGTTCATTAGGGTCTCACTTCACGAAGGTCGCAAAACCTACTCGTTGGAACTCCTCCATTTTTCGCCTAAAGCGCAATATTTGAGCATAATCCATTTTTGAAGTAAAAAAGAAACAAAAGTGAAAAGAACTCACCAAGTAAACAGAGAATAAGGACTCAGGCCAAGAGTTATGAGAGTCAAAGAGTCCTTGCTACTGGTTTCTGAGTTGGAAAGTTCTTTGAATCCAAATGAAGTAACTTTTAGCAGAAGAGACAATATGTTTCTCTTCAAAAGATTTTGCTAATAAAGGCATGACATTGAAGAGTCCCCATCTATCAATTTTTGAATAAACCAAATGGCTGGTACATTCATTGATGAACAAATTCATCATTACCATATTCCCCACCTCGAAAACATGCAAACCATGCCACCATTTGAAACGTCTTTTTCTCTTTTTAAACTTGGACAGTTGGATCTTCAAACGACGACGTCTCATGGTTTTCAAACCATTATGCTTTATGCGACAACGTTTCGTCAAACTAAGGATTTCATGATTGAAGAAGAAAATATACGACTGACCATCAAGGAATATAACGAAACCACACCCAAATTGATTAAGAGGATAAAAAAAATATTGGCTCCTATAACTAGGTCCAAGAAAAGAAAAATAAGGTAATGCTTTTTTCATATAAAAAACCCTAGAATCTATGTAATTGCTTACAAAATATCTCCTTATACAAAAATTGACTTAATCGTGAAAACTTAATTGCCAACACAACTCCAGCACTCCTTAACAATCTTTCTTAGATCACAGGTTTCATCGTCCGATTTTTTACAAGCTTTCATCGTAGTCGAGCAGTTCAGTATAACGGCCGACCACTTTGTTGCCTCGTGTAGCGTGTTTGACTATCATTGACTACGTGATCTAATTTTTTCTGTTACCAAAACACAACACTTGAAGGCTATTAATCCGAAGCCCATTTAAATTTGCATTTATATTCTTTTAATTTCTCTATAATCAAAGCACAGAAAAGATAAGCATATCACTTGTAGCTATAAAGGAAACAAAATTTCATCTCAAGGGTCATAATTTCCCAACACAGTAACATTCTATTATTTTATTTGTTATTTTTATTTTTGGAATACGACACCTTTATAGGTTAGAGGACTATTGGGATCAACCGAGATTAAATAATACAAGCATGGCCCGGACAACTACTCCCAGCAATGGGAAATGAGAACTACCGATACCAATGGCCCAGACAACTACTCCCAACAACAGGAGGGGTCTACTCCCAACACGGGAAAGAGGTCTGTCTACCCAAACAATTGCGTTTATATGGGTAATGTGTTTGAAATATATATTTACATGTCTACACAAGAATTTAAATCTTGGTGGCATGAAGGATTTTGAGACTTCTAACCACCAAGTCAGTGGACCTTGTGTTAACATTCTATTATTGTTATTACTAAAGATAGAACTTTTCAAACATCATTCTGGGCACAAGTACATGAAAGTAGCGTACATTACTTCAAATATATAACCATGAACGCTTCATTAAACGAATTCTAGGTACAAGTACCAGGTCCAAACCCAACCCTTCCACCTTCAACATCATGCACCACCTGGACTGATCGCTGCATGATATTTCCCAAAGTAGCACAATCTCCCTCATCGGCTGCAGTAAACGCGAAACACACTTGTTCCACACTATTGGGAAGAAAAATCTCCTTCACGTCCACCTCTAACTCAACACCACCTTTGAAGAAAAATGAAACTTTTGGTACCACAACAGTCTCCTATCTGCTAAAATCATAACAAGTATCAGTGTTCCCATCCAGGGTTACCATCTCGTAACGTGACATTGCTTGGCGAATAGCCGATCTCAGCGCCGCATAAGCATGCGGTTGCAGACGAGTAATGACCGTGCCCGAGTCAACAACTGCACCCCCTTTGGTTAAACCGAACTCTTAATGGGTAGTTTTTTCCCGGCAACGCTGATGCCAGTTATAACAACATCGTAGAATTGTGATTGCTGGGGTGTCATTGGAATTGGTGTGAATTTGATGTACTTGTTATTGAGATCATCAGGTTTGTCTGATGGAAAAGTATTTTTTGAGAAGTATTTTTTGAACAATGGGGCTGTTTGATATACAAAAGATATTGAGGCTCGGCTAAGACCCATTACTCCAATATCGGGGCCTCCACCGTCACTGTTGTTTATGCCGCATCCAAGCAAATAGTTATTTACTATTATATTTGATTTGCGGTCGACTGATATAAATGTTAACTTGTCTTACGAGAAATATCTATAAGTACCATCAACATACTCAAAACTGTAAAAGCACTTATTGAACACAATCTCGTGGATGCGATGGCCCTGTATGTTCATAATTTTTTTAATTTAAATCCAATAATGTATCTAAAGAATTATAGTTAAAAAACCCAAAACAATAATAATAAAGAATATATACTAGATTGCATTAATAATAATAAATAATTACTTGAAGCAGAGAGTAGAATGCATCTGGGGGGAGTTGCATGGAATGGTAGTATGAGTTGAAGACTTGGATGGATAGAAGATTGGACCAGGTTGTTTAAAGCACTTTGAGCATGGGTTGCATTGAATCCAGGTAATGTCGCTACCTGTATCTAATATTACATAATTAGACTGTCCTGGTGTGCCAATATCTACCTTTGTATAGAATTCACCTCCTCCGATTACTATGTCGTAGCCGGGAGGGTTGTGGCCTCCGTGTGTTCGGACTGATTTCGATCCAAATAAATGTACCGACGCCTAGCGTACGTTGATTGCTCGAACTCGGGCTTGGTCTCGGAGTAGAAATTGGGATCAAGAATGTGTGTTTGCTTTGCCATGTTTCAGTTCAGAGCATGGTCCGTACTCATGTACTAATTCTAGATAAGTACCTTTACTCGAAACTGACATGCACCAACACAAAATACAGCTTTTAGTGTGTAAGAAACTCATCAATAATATATATATATATAGAGAGAGAGAGAGAGAGAGAGAGAGAGAGAGAGAGAGAGAGAGAGAGAGAGAGAGAGAGAGAGAGCCCACCCTCTGAAAATGAAAAAAAATAATAATTAAATTTAAACAACACGGACCTTGGATTGAAAAAAAATTGAATAAGGCGAGAGAGAGCCCACCCTCTGAAAATGAAAAAAAAAAAAAAATTAAATTTAAACAACACGGGCCTTAGATTGAAAAAATTGAATAAGGCCCACTTTAAAAATAAAAAATATAAAAAATATTAAGTATAAGATCCAATAATATAATTTAAACAATTTAGGCTCATCCTTAAACCCACTAATTAAACCTATCTCTCTCGCATCACAAGTTTTCTTTTTCTTTTTTTGATTCCCTCTCTCTCTGCGTCCCTCTCTCTTTACCTCACGAGAAAACAGTACTGTTATCCTTTTTTAGGCATGGCCCCGGTTCGGTTCGAATCGGGCAGTTCGAACCGAATCGGCGGTTTTTAACCGGAACCGACGGTTCGGTTAAAAACCGGTTCCGGAACTGAAAACCGGAACCGGGACCCAAGGTCCGGTTCCGGTTAACTTAAATAATTAAACCGGAACTGCCGGTTCGGAACCGGCTGTTCAAGGAACCGCCCGGTTCCGGCGGTTCCGGTTCCTAACGGTTTTTTTTTTTTAAAATTTAAAAATATAAAATTAAAAAAAATATATTAAAATGTGTGTGTGGCCGTTGCCCAACGGCCACACACAGGAAGAATGTCAGGCTGCTGCCAAGTGGCAGCAGCCTGACAACCTAAGGAGCCGTTGTCAGCGACTCCTTAAGTGCAAAATTACAATTTGTACCCTTGCAAAATTACATTTTAGGCCCCTAAATTTTAAAAAATATTATTTTTTTTCCAATCCAAAAAACTATATAAACCCCACTCATCTTCAATTCAATTCACACCATTTTCTCTCAATCTCATTCTCTCATTCTCTTAATATTTCTCTCATTCTCTCAATTTTTATTTAATTCTCTCAAAGTTTCATTCAGTTAATTCTCAATCTTGTTCTTGTTTTTCAATACTGTAATTTTTTTTGTTATTTATTTAAATTGTATTTTTTTACCATTATAAATTTATAATGGCATCACAATCAAGACCGTCTATTTCTGGAGGCCGACGATCCGTGTCCAGAAGGTCCGTTTCCGGCAGAGACATTGAGCAGCTACCAGATTTAAATGCTGGAGAAGTGCAAAGTCGCCGTACCGCTGGCCTAAAAGCAAATTTCGATGAGTACCTACAACATAGACAATTTGAGGAGGTAATATTTGGTAATGATACTCCTCCTAATTTTACTCCTCAATATTCTCATCCCAATCTCTCTGGGTCTGGGGCCCCCGGTCCCTCTTGTGAAAACCCTCCCCCTCCACCCCCAAGTGAAACCGTACAAGGTCCACAGCCAGATTTGATAAAGTACAAATCTGAACTTTTTAAAGTTCATATGATGAGGGTGGAAAAGGAATCGGGGGAAGTTGTGGTCACTTGCAACTATTGCAACAAAGAGTTTAAGTGGAACAAATCCGGAGGGTACGGGACGTACTGGAAGCATATCAACACTAAGCATCTAGTCGAAGCTGAGCATGAGCGTAGCCGAGGACAATACCAAATTTCCAGGTACACATCTCCTAACCATCCTTTATTTAAATATAGTGATGTAAATAATAGGGAACAACTAGCAAGAATGGTGGCGACTGAACATCTTTCTTTTAGTTTTGGCGAAAAAACTGGTTTTTTAAAATATTGTCATAATGCTTTAAATCCCGCTGCATGTAGAGTATCTAGGACCAGATTAAAACGTACCATGTGTGACCTTTATAAAAAAGAAAAAAAAAAGCATTAGTTAGATATTTTCAAAATTATATGGGTCGTGTGTCTGTTTGTGCCGATATCTGGAGCGATCATTGGAAAAATATTCATACTTAGGACTTATTTGCCATTATGTTGATCAATCATGGGAATTGCAAAAACGAATTCTTGCATTTAGAGTTTTTGACGACACACATACTGCCGATAATATTTACAAATTAATGAAAATTATTTTTGAAGAATATTGTATTGAAAGTAAAATTTTTGCAATTGGTTTTGATAACGCTGCAAACAACACTGCCGCCGTTCCACAATTAATTCAATTGTGTCAACCCTACTCTGGCAGCAGATTTTTTCATCAAAGATGTGTTTGCCATGTTTTAAATATATATGTACAACATGGTTTGCAAACACTTCAAGAATGAATTACACCAATTAGGGATGCCCTATACTTTTTGTGGAAACATCCTAGCACTATGAAACAATGGGCTAGGTATTGTAAATCTAACGGGAAACATCCAATTAGGTTTTCCCGTGATGTTCCAACTCGTTGGAACTCCACATATAAATTACTTTGTGAAAACTATGATTATAGAGAATTATTAGTTAGATTTATGCAGCATAATATTAGTAGTGTTAATTTGTATGCTCATCATTGGGATGTTTGTACTAAAATTTGCATGCTTTAAAAGTTTTTCATGATGCAACCACCTCTTTATCCGGTATATATTATCCAACTTCGTATTTATTTTTATGTGAAGCCATTAATATTGTAGATGCACTTAATGAATGTGCACAAGTAATAGAACTATCTGCATGTGTTGCTGCAATGAGAGATAGATGGTTAAATTATTATAGGGACATTCCTTTGATTTATACTGTTGCTTCAGTTTTTGACCCTAGGTGTAAATTTGATAGTTTATATGAATATTTAACACTTTATTATCAATCTCTAGGGCTACACAACGTAGATATTAGTGCTTTATATAATAATGTTAGACAATTATTTTATTCATTGTATGACGAATACCGTTCTGTCTACGGTCCCTCACTGAACATTAATGTTCAGCAACCGACTGCAAGCGAAAGTAGTCATTCTCGTTCTCGCTTTCCCTCATTAAGGAAGTTAGGGTCAAGTGTGTTGTCCAAAAAATCAAGGGCACAAGGGAGTTCTTCGTCTTCATCAACCTATGTTTCAGAGGTTGATCTTTACGTAAACACCTCTTTTGAATTTTTGGACAGCGAAGACTTTAACATCCTACATTGGTGGAGGGAACACGAAACTAACTTTCCAATTTTGGCCCTTATTGCCAAGCAAATTTTTGGAACCCCTATCTCGACCGTGGCAGTCGAACAGGAATTTAGTGCAGGTGGCAATGTTATTGATGAGAGACGGGCATTGCTCAGTCCTGACTCAATACAGATTCAGGTCTGTGTTGACGACTGGACCAAGGCCTCCTACCGGCAGCAAGAATTGGATCTCGTATCCGATGACAATGACTTTTTCGACACCAACGATGATACAACGGCTACCGAAGGAACAAGCGACGATTGATCACCTCCGGAACATAACAGGTAAAAGAACTACGTGGGCTTTGATTCCTCCTAGAGGATACGTAGGCAGCTTAATTGAGGTAAAATTAAGTGCAAGCCCTAATTTCTTATTTATTTATTTTATTCTTTTCAATTTTATAGTTTTATCATTTATGATATTATTATTATCGTAATAAATTTCTTGTTGAAGTTGAACAAATGAAACATTTTATTTATACATTTAAATTTTTTTATTAATTAATTTATAAATTTTAATTTTATTTAACTTTAATTAATTAATTTTTATAATTTTATTTTTATTTTTTTAGAACCGCCGGTTGAACCGCCGGTTCCAAAGAACCGGGGAGGAACCGGAACCGGCGGTTCCTCCCCGGTTCTGACCGGAACCGGAACCGGGACCTCCCCGGTCCCGGTTCCGGTTGCTTCAAATATGGAACCGGAACCGCCGGATCCAGAACCTTGGCCATCCCTATCCTTTTTGTATTATTTTTCTTCTCTTTACAACTTAAAAATCATCCTTACTTTTCTTTTTCCATTTGTATTTCAAAGACCACCATTCTTTTATCTTTCTTTGTAAGTGCTTTTTTAATTATTTATTAGTTTATTTTATTTTAATTATTTATATCTTTCATTATTTATTTATTTATTTATATACTTAATTTTATTTTAGTTATTTATTTGTTATTATTTTATCGTAGTTGTTATTTATTTATTTATTTTTATTTTGTGTAATTTATATTGTACATGCACATAATTTTGTGACATAGAATTTATTTAAATGACTAATTAACTGTTTATTGTTTTTTCTAATTTTATTAGTATTTAATTTGTAAGATTAGTTAGTAGTTTATTTAAATTTATACTAATTAAATATTTATTCTTATTATGCACATCTTTTATGGTTAATAGTTTTTTGAAGTTAGTAGTTTTTTTATAAACATAATTTTAGGAAATTAGAAATTTTTATGCTAATTAGTTTTTTCCTATTCCATTAAAATTTTTATAGTTTTGGTATATGAGTATTTGTAGTGTGATTTTTGTTTTGAATTTTCAGAAATATATTTAATTATTTTTGCAAGTCAAAAAAATATATTTTATTATTTCAATAAAAAAGATGATGATCAATCATCAAATAGGTCAAATACTTTTAGTGATATGCATACTTCAAGTCCAACGTCTCCTTCCAAGACTAAAAGATCTAATTTTGAACGACGATACTCCATCTTACATCAATGCTCCTTATTTTAAATGTGATCCCGGAAAGCGTATTGCAATATGATAATATCTCATTAATAAACAAGATGAGGTTCAAAGAGCTTATATTGATATGTGACCATGTCAACCTACTTTCAATTATCCATTTTCGAAAAATCAAAATCAAAATCGTCGATTTCAACATTATTGATTCACAAAATTTTCATAACTTGAGTACTCCATAGAAAATGATTGTGCGTATTGTTTTTTATACTATCTTTTTTATAGTAGTACATCACAATATCGCACGTTCACTAATGATAATTTTAACAATTGGAAGAGAGTTAATTGTGGAAACAATTGTTCACTGAAAAAACATGAAGAAGGGGATGATCACCGTTCACTACACAACATTGCTATGCAACAATTGACAAACTTGAAATACCCATCTTTGCATATTGACAGAAGAATAAATAAACAATCTTCACAAGTAGATATGTAAAATCGATTGCTTCTCAAGACCTCACTAGAAACTGTGAAGTGGTTAGCATACAATTGTAACATCCCGGATTTTGGGTAATTAATTTTATATATGTGAAAATAAATTTTGTTATTAGAGGGGTGTAAATGTAATTAAATGTATGTTTAATTTTATGATTTCCAGTGGACTAGATTGAATGGTTGAAAATTTATGTATGAAAAATTGAAAATGGAGACAGAGAGCATCGCGACCTGGTCACTGCGACCACAGGTCGCGATGGCTTGCTCGCGGTGAAAAACGAGATTTCTGGCAGTGAGCATCGCGACCAGTCACCACGACCACAGGTCGCGATGAAAATGTCAAAATCTGGCAGTGAGCAACGCGACCAAGGGACCGCGAGGTGTGCTCGCGACGAAGGCGGTGCGAATGCTCCAGTGAGCACCGCGACCTGGTGGCGCGACCACAGGTCGCGACGACGGTCGCGGTAGCGAAAAAAAAATATAAAAAAAAAAGAAGAGGCTTCTCGCAGAAGCCAGAAAAACAGAAATAGCAAGAAGAGAGAGAAGAGACCGAGAAAAGAAAAGAAAAAGAAGAAGAAGAAGAAGAAAAAGAAGAAGAGAGAAAGAAGAAAAAAGAGAAGGAAGGAAAGAGAGAGAAAGTAAGTGTGGGTGAAAGAGAAAAGGGAAAGGGAAGGAAAACGAAATCATAGAACCGTGATTTCTCGAACGAAAAACGAATTCCAGGTAGGTGTACTTTCGTTTTCCGAACCGTTACGAGAAGTATTTCGTTTACGTTTTCGTTTTCGTTTCCGTTTTAGTTTTCGTTTTCGATTTCGTTAAAAGTTCTCGTTTTCGATTTTTCGTAAGTAAAGTGTTTATTTTATATGTAAAATCGATGTTTGCTATCTCTATTGTTGATTTTGGAACACTTTCATGTTAGATCGCATTTTGATTGTATTTCGATTATGTCGATTTCATTAACAATACTTGATTTATACTTTGTATGATTATTGTTGATTTTCTTGAAAAGTATTGTGCGAAGTGTATATCTATTGAGTACTGATTGTGAACATAGTTTATCGAAACGGCCCTAGGATACGTAAACATAGAAATGAATATAGGAGGTTGGTATACCAGCTGGGTTTTACTGAGCAATACTGCGCCGCTATTGATTGCTATTGATGATATTCATGTACCTCCTCTTGGATTCGTCCAGAGGTTGGGAGACACGTACCTCCTCAGAATTCGTCCTGGGGGTTGGGAGCCACGTACCTTCCTAAGGATTCGTTCATGGGATAGGGAGTTATGTACCTCTCTAGGTTCCATACCCACGGTCCTAGAGTAGGGAGATACGTACCACTCGTAGGATTCGTCCTCGGGTGGGAGTTTGACCCATATTCCAGTCCTAGTATGTTTAGTATTCTAGCGGGCCAGATTTTAAGTGAATTGGAAAGTGAACTGAATGAATTTATGAATCGATTTATATGTTGTTTATATTGTGGAATTTAAAGTGCTTGGAAACTGTTTTACGATTTGATTTTTAAAGTTTAATGGATTTATAAATTATAGAGTTGAAATATATCTATATTGTGATATGCTTTCCATTTAAAAGTTATATATGATTTTCATAATTGAGTTTATAGTACACCCACTAAGCTATATGCTTAGCGCGTTAGTTTTGTTTCTAACGCGTAGGTACCAGGGATCCGGAAGAAGCTAAAGACTGAAGGAAGAAAGAGTTGCAGACCGAGTCACAGGATTACTACAGTTGGGTAGTTCTATTGTTATATATATATATATATATATATATATATATATATATATTTTGTAAGCATGCATATACAGTGAGTCTGTAAATATGTTTTGTAATTAAATATTTATGATTTATGTCTTATATTAGTATTATGTTTGTAAATATTAAAGTTTGATTTGTTTTATTTTTATAAAATGTGATGAAAAGTCGCACTAAACGGCAGAGTGCGCAACTGTTTGAAAACGTTATAGAAGTGTTGTTGAGAATTGAATTTGAATTGATTTGTGTAAAAGCAGGTTTTGGGAAATCCGAAAAACAAACGGTACTCTGCCGAATTTTTGTAAAGAGTGTGATTTGATGGGCTCACTCGAGATGGTTTTTACATTATAACGTATATGGTTTTTCAATGGTTTGAACATTTATTTTATGGGCACACATTGATTTTGAAATGTATATGAATTTAGAAAGCATTGAAAACCGTGTAGCGCTCCCTGGGTCGGTCCGGCCGGGTCGGGTCAGGGGGGGTGTTACATTGTAAGGATGTGCTTTTAGAGGTAATGATGAATCCATCAATTCTACTAAGCGTGGAAACTTCATTGAATTAATAAAGCTGCAGGCAAGAGTGAATAATGATATTGTTGGAGTTGTCTAGGATAATGCTGCTCAAAATGCAAAGTAGACATCACCGATGATTCAACAGGAGTTATTGAAGATTCTTGTTGACTGTGTTCGAGATAAAATTCGGGAGGAAATTGGGGATGCCAAATTTTGTATTCTTATTGATGAATCAGTTGATGAATCTAATAAGGAACAAATGGCTATTATCTTGAGATATGTCAATGTCGATGGGTTTGTTCGGGAACGGTTTTTTAAAATTGTGGGTGTTGATGACACAAATGCCTCAACTTTGATCGATACAATATCTTAATTGATAATTTACGAGGTCAAGTTTATGATGGTACGAAGGAAGAAGTCCTAAACAAACAGCAAAGGAATTAGTGTTACACCTCGCTAATCTAACCGCTCGCAGAAGAGACAACCCGCAGATCGCTAGCCACAAAGCCCACAGCCTGCAGATGACGCAGCTCGAAGCCTCAATTAAAGGAAGAATCCCGAGAATGTTGGGATTGTGTTCAGTCAACTAAGTAGACTCCCAATTAATCTCAAATTCCTCACAATAAGCTATTGCATTTAGATTAAACCATGTCCATTAAGCGATAGAATTTCACCTTTAAATCATGTAATTAAATTCTATGTAAAACAAGATGACTACCGCCCCTTCACATTATAAAAGGAGCGGGATACCACTGTTACAAAGGTTACCAATTTTTTTTCATAAAGCACTTACATAAGCGAGCTCCGTAATACATCCAATGAGTTCAACTTGAATATCAAGAACAGTGGATGTAGGTATTCCCTTAAAGCCGAACCACTTTAAAACCTCTTGTGTCAATTTTTTTATAAGTTTTATCCTTAAGTTTTTCTATATTCACCAATTTATCATGTTGACCGAATTTACACGTCAACAATTGATTTCTTAATTTAATTTCTTAAAAATTTACTAAATTTATTCTTTTAATTTGTCTACAAAGAAAGCCAAAAAAAAAAAAAAAATTCTGCACATGAGCTCTACAAAGTTCTTTTTTCTTCTTTAAAAGAGATATATATATTTTTCTTGCTAAACCAAATTTCATCTTAAATATGATTTGAAATCAGTATAAGGTCACACTATTATTGGAATTAGTAACGGCTTCATAATTTATTATTTTTTTTAATTCATAATATGTATGTATGGGTAGTTTTCTTCGTTTATTGTGGGAGTAGATCTTTTCCATCATAAGAGTAGATATTTCTCATCATGAGAGTAGATATCTGAAACGCGCGTTTAGTGATTGATCTCAGTAGATCTCGACATACCTATAATTAATCTTGTAATTATACAATTAAAAAAATAAAATTTAATTAAAAAAAAATCATAACACTTGTCTATTAAAGTCCTCCCATTAGGAAATTTTATTTAGTAATACATTAATTACTTCGAATATATAATATAACCATTAACTTAAATCTTTATTTAGTAGTAGTACATGAAAGTTGGGTTACATTACTTCAAATATATAACCATGGACTCTTCATTTAATGAATTCTAGGTACAAGTACCAGGTCCAAACCCAACCCTTCCACCTTCAACATCATGCACCACCTGAACCGATCGCTGCATGAGATTTCCCAAAATAGCACCATCTCCCTCACCGACTGCAGTAAATGCGAAACACTTGTTCCACACTTTTGGGAAGAAAAATCCCCTTCACGTCCACCTCCAACTCAACACCACCTTTGAAGAAAAACGAAACTTTTGGTACCACAACAGTCTCGTAGCTGCTAAAATCATAACAAGTATCAGTGTTCCTACCCGGAGTTGCTATCTTGTAACGTGACATCTCTTTACGAAAAGCTGATCTCAGCACCGCATAAGCCTTCAGTTGTAGACGTGTAATGACCGTACCCGAGTCCATAACTGCACCCCCTTTGGTGTAAATCGAACTCTTGATGGGTAAATTTTTCCCGGCAACGCTGATGCCAGTGATGACAACATCGTAGAATTGTGATTGTTGGGATGTCGTTGGAATTGGTGTGAATTTGATGTACTTATTCATGAGATCACCAGGTTTGCCGAAAGTGATATATCCAGTGGAGCTATAATCAGAAGGCAAACAATGTGAGAAGTATTTTTTGAACAACGGTGCCGTTTGATATACAAAAGATATCGGAGCTCGGCTGAGACCCATCAATCCAATCAAGCCTGCCGGATTGACATCTGAGTTGTTTTGTCCGCATACAAATAGATAGTTGTTCTTGATTTGCGGTCTGCTAATGGAAAAGTTAACTTGTCTTCTGCAAACTATTCGTAACTCTAAGAACCATCACCGTACCCAGAATCGTAAAAGCATTTATTAGACACACAAGTTCGTGATGCGGTGGCCTGTATGTTCACATTTTCTTGATTTAAAAATCCAATAATGTATCTAGAGAATTCTAATTAAAAAAATGCAAAAAAATAATAATAAAGAATATATACTAGATTGCAATAATAATAAATAATTACTTGAAGCAGAGAGTAGAGTGCATTTGGGGGAATTGCATGGAATGGTACTATAAGTTGAAGACTTGGATGGATAAAAAATTGGACCAGGTTGATTAAAGCACTTTAAGCATGGCTTGCATAGTTGCATTGAATCCAAGTAATGTCGCTACCTGTATCAAATATCACATAATTATACTGTCCGGGTGTGCCATTATCTTCTTTTGCATAGTATTCATCTCCCGCAATTGCTGGGTCATAGCCAAAGGGGAAGGTCATAGAGAATGTATTTTATGAATTTTTTTAGTTTTTTTATTTTATTTTATTTTATTTGTATATTGTATTTGATTTGTAGTTGAAAGAATTTGAGCGATATTAGAATTTATTTTTGTAAAATTTTAATGGTTATGAAATATATTAGTGTCACTAAAAGTTAGTTAGTGAAATGTTAGTTAGTGAAAGATTTATTAGTGAAACATTTGGTAATAATATTGGTTAGTGAAATGTTGATTAATAAAATGTTTGTTAGTCAAATGTAGGTTAGTGAAATATTATTAGTGAAAGATTGAGAATTCAATCTTTAAGCGACTATACTTGTCATATTGTGTACTGTCAATGTTAAACTTTCGATATATCAACTCAACCAACACTGTAAGTTTCAAGCTTTTAGAAACCAGTACCCTAACCGGTGAAATGCTGACATAATCTAGATCATCTCATTGCCTATTTGAATATAATTAGTCTATGGGTATTCATTTCTTGAAACAAGAGATAAATATTTAGAAGATGCAACATTTTATAAAAATATTAATAAAAGTGAATTTCACTAATAATTTTCACTCAAAATATTTCAGTAACAATATTTTACTGAAAACAATTACACCTTAAATATTTCACGAATATATATGTCACTAATATACATTTTACTAACCTACATTTCAGTAACCAACATTTCACTAACCAATATTATTATCAAACGTTTCACTAACCTACATTTCACTAATAAATCTTTTACTAACTAACATTTCACTAACATATTTCATAACCATTAAAATTTCACAAAAATAAACCCTAATATCACCCAAATTCTTTCAACCACAAATTAAATATAATATACAAATAAAATAAAATAAAACTTAAAAAAATCCATAAAATACATTCTAAATAAAATATAAAAAATTCTATAAAATTACCTCTAAATTTTGATTTTGTTGATATAATAGAGTTGGTAAAGACAATATATAGATGTCTGAAAAATAAAGGTGTGTAACTAGTTTTAATGAAAAAGATAAAAAAAAAGTGACAAAATAAAAAGAAAGAGAAGGAAAAACAAATATAAAAAAAGGGGTTATAATCGGCATAAGGAAGGAAGAAAAAAAATATTTCTATTTTAATGTGTAAAATGGATTTTTCAGTAATTTTTAATTAATTTTTTTATAATTTTTACTATTTTAGGGTCTTTTTATAATTGTCCAGTCAGTGAGAAGTTAAGGATATTTATATTATTTTCTTTTTCGTGGTCAAAAATAATTTTATTAATAATTTTTAAACTATTTTTAACAATTTTCAGTAATTAATTGAGTTTAATATTAGAGCAATAAAATTACATATCACATCATTGAAGACCTCAATACCACCATATATTAATTTTAAAGTTAATCTAATGCTAATTAAGATCATAACATGTATCAAGAGTCAATAAAAAGTGAACTTAAAAATAAATAAAAAGTCTTTTGTGTGGTGATAGAAATCACAATCAAACTGAGATGATCATGCCCCTTGGGCCCACAAAGTTATTTCATTTATAAATTACAATTTTATATAAATTCTGCGCTATAATTTTTATTATCTATATTAGATAATGTTGCTGGAAGGTAAATGGCTCTTTTTAACTAATGTTTTTAGGAGTTTTATAAATTATTTTTAAGTAATATAAAATAATTAATATTAATAAAATATTACATTTTTACATTTATTTAAAAAAGGATATGTATATTACCATTTTGCTCTTAATCATAATAATTAAATTAAAATATGATTTTATTTTTTATATTTTAAAATTTAATAAATTAATATTAATATATATATTCAAAAAAAATCTAACACGTATCTACAACAAAATTAAAATTAAGTAATACATAAAATTTATAAAAAAAATTTCAAATATTAAAAATAAACTAATTAATTAATTAACACTCAAATTAGAATTTAAAAAATAAAAAATAAAAAAATCAGTATAATAATAATTAATTTATGAAAATTCAATAATTTAAAATAACATTTCAAATTAATATTGAAAAAAAAAATTAAATTCTATGTATAAAAATAAATTATAATAAATTAAAAATAAATTATAATAAATTAAAAATTAAATGAATTATTAAAGTAATAAAAAATTTAATTTTTTTAAAAAAATATCAGAGATGATGTATTATTATTTTTAAAATTATTATTTTTTAATTATTATTTTTAAAAATATAATACATTATTAAAAATTATTTTTAATTATTTTAAAAATTATTTTTCTTCAATTGTTATTATTTTATTTTTATTTAATTTTTAACCTTAATTTTTATTTTTATATTTAAAGACCGAAATACTCTTAAACTTAAATTTAACTAAGTGTGTATTAACAAAATAACTAAATTGATGAATTTTTAAAAAGTTAAAAGATATTTCTTAAAAAAAAAATTAACGACCACGCTAGCTAAATAAATAAATATTAATTAAAAATAATAATTTAAAAAAGAGTTAATTACACTCAACCTCCCTGAGGTTTGGCTAATTACACTCAATCTCTCTGAGGTTTGGCTAATTACACTCGGAATCAAAATTTACATTAATTAACACTAACCTCCCCTCATGTTAACGTTGACCGTCAAAATTAATGTTGACTTTTTTTAAATTTCTTAAATGACTAAAATACCCCTATTAATTTCTAATTTTTTACTATTCATTAAAAAAACTAATGGTGAGATCCAGATTGGATCTCCACCAAGAAAAAAAAATTTTTGAATCTGTTCATCGAACCCAAACCCTTCTGGGTTCGATCTTATCTCGAACCCTTCTAGGAGGGTTCAAAGATCGAACCCAGAAGGGTTCGATGAATCTCGAACCCTCTGGGTCCGTAGAACCCAGATCTGGGTTCCACGAACCCAGAGGGTTCGAAGATCGAACCCTTCTGGGTTAGAGATCGAACCCAGAAAGGTTCGTTCTTCGAACCCTTCTAGGTTCGAGATCGAACCCAGAAGGGTTCTGGGTTCAATCTTCGAACCCTCTGGGTTCGAGATTCATCGAACCCAGAAGGGTTCGATCTTCGAACCATTCTGGGTTCGATCTCGAACCCTTCTGGGTTCAAGATTCATCGAACCCAAAAGGGTTCGATCTTCGAATCCTCTGGGTTCGAGATTCATCAAACCTAGAAGGGTTCGAAGATCGAACCCAGAAGGGTTCGAGTTCGATGAACAGATTGAAATTTTTTTTTTTTGTTCTTGGTGGAGATCCAGATTGGATCTCCACCGTCCATCATTGTTGATGAACCCTCCCAGAAGGGTTCGAGATAAGATTGAACCCAGAAGGGTTCGCATCGAACCCTTGAACAGATTCAAATTTTTTTTTTCTTGGTGGAGATCCAATCTGGATCTTACCATTAGTTTTTTTAATGAATAGTAAAAAATTAGAAATTAATAGGGGTATTTTAGTCATTTAAGAAATTTGAAAAAAGTCAACATTAATTTTGACGGTCAACGTTAACGTGAGGGGAAGTTAGTGTTAATTAATGTAAATTTTGATTCTGAGTGTAATTAGCCAAACCTCAGGGAGGTTGAGTGTAATTAGTCAAACCTCAGGGAGGTTGAGTGTAATTAACTCTTTAAAAAATATTAAGCATCAAAATGATTTTTATCAACAAAAAAAAAAAAAAATCATAACCCACATTTGTTAGGTACCTGCCTCTGAAATCATGAACTGCGAAAAAAATCCATGAAAGTGGGTAATGTGGACGCTCGTAGAACCAATAGAGCACCAAATATCAAAATCACATGCATACTAATTAGCGTCCGTATCTAATTTACCTCCAACCATGAGCAATGTAGACACTTTTGGGACTTGCACCAAATAATGAATTCACACACAAATTCATGTTTATATCTAATCCGTCAAATCTGCCTCTACATATGCTCAATTATTAGGGATGGTAAAACGGTTCGGGTTTGCTCGATTTGGACCGGACCCGTATTATTCTGTTCGGGTATATACTAGGACCTCATTTACATAAAACACGAATAT
The DNA here is from genome assembly GCA_003430845.1 of Xanthoceras sorbifolium. Lineage (NCBI taxonomy): Eukaryota > Viridiplantae > Streptophyta > Magnoliopsida > Sapindales > Sapindaceae > Xanthoceras > Xanthoceras sorbifolium. The sequence goes on from CM010616.1 coordinate 28,327,862, forward strand.
GGGTTTTTTAGTTTTCAAACCCATATTAATTTCGGGTTGAAATGCGGGTACATTTCGAACCCGCATATAACCCGCAACCATAAAACCTCACATCTGTTTTGATTTTCTTTTCATCAGTTGTGTTTTTTTCACATCTGAACAATCTCTTCTTTTCTCGATCTCCCCTGCTTCACTGAGATCCTTCTCTCTCTTTTTAAATATTTTCCTTACCTTTTTTTTTTCCTCTTGCTTTCTCTTTCTTCTTCGTTTTGGGATGGGACCAGAACTTGATTTTCAGGTTTCTTCAAACTCTTCTTCGTCTCCGGCATGGACTATGTCGACGCAGAGGGCGGTGTCTTCGACGACGGGTCGGGTAGAGGGACAACAGGTGTCGCCCTCCTTGTCGACCTTCGTCGACAGCTTTGGCGTTCTTCAAATCTTTGGTGGCAGAGATCATCACCTCCACTTCGTGGCCAGACGCCATTGGTTTGGTTGATTTGTTGAGGGTAAAATTGGAATCTACTAGAGAAATCTTGGGCTTTTGTTGTTCCATGCTGTTTCACTTATCTGGGCTTTTGTGGTCGATCAACGGAGAAGATCTTGGTCTCACCGCCAATGTAGGCGAGCTGGTTGTCATGAGGGCGGGGATGAATCTTGCCACCATAACTGCACATGAACTTGAACTTGTAGTTTTGGGATTCTGCTGATCCTCCAAGGTTAAAATGGGAGTAGGATAAAACACTCATATTTTGTGGACCGGAAGCTCATATAGAGGGTTTTAAGGTCGGTTTGAGCACTCTAAAAATTTGAGGGTTTTTTTTAAGAGTTTTTATGCTGTGCGGATTTGAACCCGGATTTTGCCATCCTTACCAATGTTGCACACATTTTTTAAAATGGCCACTATATGCTTATTACCAGAAAAGGCAAAGCATTGTTGTTGGTCTGATGTGTCAACCTTCTTCAATCATTACGCTTTCCCTCTTTGTCTGAATTCCCACTAAAGGATACAGTCTACAATGTTATGGCCCAAATATAATTATTCTGCATTTCTGCTCGCAACTGCCTCTCAAGTCTCAATTCATGTACTGAGAAAAAAAATCAGAGGGTATAAGTGTATTGAAAATAAATATGAAATGGTTAGTAGTTTGCTCCCACGGATATTAAGTTTGGTGTGAAATAATGGTGAGACCGCGATTGCACCATGGGATGGTACCACAAAAGTTTTTCTCCCATGAGTGCTTAAAAAAAAGGTTTTTTTTCATTACCTTAATCAGGAGTGTATTCAACAACTAAAAATTTGATATTATTAATACATATATTTTTATTATTATTATTTATATATTAAACCTTCAGTGACCCACTGAAATTTTTTTCATGTGTGGTCCTTAAGGTTTATTGTTTGATCGTCACATAAAATCATCATATATTTGCTTTTTATAGTTATTTGAAACACTTTAATTAATTTTAGTGTGATTCACGCTAACAGTTCCCGTGAAACACACAAAAATTTAGCGTAATTCACGTTATATTTTAGCATGAATCACGTTAAATTGTGTTTCATACTAAAATTTATTCATCTTTTATGGATAAATTTAGCGTGAAATATTCTATAGGATTATAAATAAGATATTTTTTTTGTAATTTTATAATTTTATAATTTTTAGGTATTTATGTAATTATATCAGCAAATAATATAAGGGTCGCTTTTATAACTTTTTAGGGGTTGCTTTTATAATTATTTGGTTAAAGATTGAAATAAAATTTTTAATAAGGTCACTAATAGTCACTTTTAAAAATACGGTTAAAAGTAATTTTTAGAAATTTTAGGGGATTATTTTTGTCAATTCGCACAAATTTTAATTATAGTGTGAACATAATTGGAATGTTGTCAAACAAAACATAAATAGCTACAGTGCTAGTGCTGGGCCCGAAATTTCAGTTGAAGTGTTGGTTTGTCTATCAATAATCTGCTATAACTTTATTGATCCCCTTTACTGCTAGTGATTTTCAAAGTAAGTTTTTGTTATCGAAATCAATCCGACGGCCGAGCTCCAATTTCTTTTGTATGTCAAACGCTCCCTGTTCAAAAAATACTTCTTATATTGTTTGCCTTTAGATTACACCTCCAATGGATACATAACTTTGGGTATATAATATTATGTATAAAACCAATAATCTCAATAGGAGAAATTAGGCTGGTCTGATAAATCGATTGCTAGTATGGGTAGGTTTAGGGAGGTGGTCGATGACTATGATTTGGTGGATTTGGGGTTTGAGGGTCCTTTGATGATGTGGAATAACAAGAGGGAAGGGGTTAGAAATGTTCAGGAAATGTTGGATTGTTTTTTGGGCAGCTGCAGTTGGATGGAGCTGTTTCCAGAAGCCAAAGTTAGTAATCTAGGATTTAATTCCTCTGACTATAGACCTATTTTATTAAGTTTGGAGGAGGGGTTTGCTGTAGTTAAGCATCAGAGGGTGAGGGCTTTTCGGTTCAAGCCTTTTTGGATTAAGGAGGAGGATTGTGGTAGTGTGGTGCTTCGGGCTTGAAGGTTGGGAGGGGCTGCGATGAATTTGGAGGATTTGCGTGGGAAGTTGGGTTTGTGTGCTGGTAACTTAGGGGATTGGAGCAGGATAAAGTTTGGGTCTCTTTGTAAGTTGATCGTTGGGAAACAGGAGGAGTTGGACGAGCTTTATCTCAGATCTCATGAGGAGGGAGTCATGGTACTGGTTCGGTTGAGGGAGAAGGAGCTGGAGAGTATTTTGGCTCGGGAGGAAATTTACTGGAAACAGAGGTCGCAGGTGCAGTGGCTGTCCGCAGGTGACCGTAATTCAAAATTTTTTCATGCCAAGACGACTACTCAGAGGAAAAAGAACATGATCTTGCAGCTCTTTGATGATTCTTGTAGGTGCCATTCTAGCTTTGTTGGGATTGGGAGAACGATATGTCTTTATTTTTCGATCTTGTTTCGTTCTATTCAGCCTTCTCAATTGGTTGTTGATAGGGTGCTAGTGGGTGTTAATAGTAGGGTGAATTTGATTATGAGGGGTATTTTGGAGGCCCCTTTACTAGGGAGGATGTGAGAGTGGCTTTGTTTGATATGGGGGCTACTAAAGCGCCTGGGCCAAACGGTTTTCAGACTGTGTTTTTTTAGAAATTCTGGGATATTGTGGTGGCATGGGGGGATGTTTATACTACATGCTTGAGAGTGTTAAACGAGGTAGATTCTATTGATAAATTTAATGATACAAATGTGGTCCTTATTCCGAAAATTAAAAATCCTTCCCATATGAAAGATTTTCGGCTGGTGAGTCTTTGTAGTATGGTTTATAAGGTGGTGACGAAAGCTTTGGCAAATCGCCTGAAGTTGATTCTCCCAGACATTATTGACCCTAGTCAAAGTGCCTTCGTCCCAAAGAGTTTTATATTTAATAATGTGCTGGTGGCGTTTGAGATGATACATTCCATAAGTAGGAAAAAAAGGGGTAAGGAGGGATGGGGGGCGATTAAACTTGATCTTAGTAAGGCGTACGATAAGGTGGAGTGGGTTTTTTTTGGAGAGCGTGTTGAGGAAATTGGGGTTTCCTTTAAGTTGGGTGAATTTAATTATGGAATGTGTCTTCGGCTCGGCTTTTTTTTTTGGTGAATGAGGAGGTTGTGGGAATGGTGAAACCCTCTATAGGGATTAGGCAGGGGTGCCCTTTGTCGCCGTATCTGTTTGTGTTATGTGTGGAAGCCTTATCATCTTTAATTAAAATTCTGAAAATGGTGGCAGAGGGTTGGAGATGAAGTGTTGTAGGGTGAGTCCGATTGTTAGCCATATCTTTTTTTTGCAGATGATAGCCTGCTTTTTTGTAAGGCGACAGGCCAGAATTGTGAAGAGATTAAGCGCATTTTAGAGGCCTATGAGAGGGCTTCGGGGCAGCAGGTGAATCTTCAGAAATCTAGTATTACCTTTAGTCCGCGTGTTGGGAGGGATGTGAAGAAGATGTTCCAGGACACTTTTGGGGCTCATGTGGTTATGGCTCATGATCGTTATCTAGGTTTACCCTCAGTGCTGGGAAGGAATAAGCGTAAATATTTTAATGAGATAAAAGAGAAGGTATGGAATATAATTAGGAGTTAAAAGAGAGGTTTGTTTTCCGCGGGAGGTAAGGAAATCTTGATTAAAGCGGTCGCTCAATCTATTCCTACCTACTTAATGAGCTTTTTTCGAATCCCTTTGTCTCTCTGTAAAGAGCTAAACTCTATGATCTTGGATTTTTGGTGGGGTTCTCGAGAAGGTAAGCGGAAGATTAGTTGGGTTCGACAGGATAACATCTGCTTGCCTAAGAGTTGTGGTGGCCTCGGATTTAAAGATCTGGAAGCTTTTAACCAGGCCCTTTTAGCTAAACAAGCTTGGAGGATCCTAGATAATCCAAAGTCTTTGGCTTCGAGAATTCTGAAGGCTAAATATTTTCATAATCAGGATTTCTTATCTTGTGATCTGCAGCAGGGGTGCTCTCATATGTGGAGGAGTATTGTATGGGGAAGAGAGTTGTTATTGAAGGGTCTTAGATGGAAGGTAGGGAATGTGCAGTCTATTAAGGTTTTTGGGGATCCTTGGTTGCCTAGACCTCATTCGTTCAAACCAGTATCGTTTAATATGAATAGAGATCTCAAAATGGCTGAGTTTATTGACAGCCGTAGTCACTGCTGGAATAGGGGTAAGCTGGAGCAGTTTTTTGTAGGGGCTGATTTGGATTTAATTTTTTTTTATTCCTATTGCTATGAGGGAAAGACAAGATTGCTTTGTGTGGCATTTTGATAAAAAAAGGCCTCTATAACGTGAGAAGTGGGTATCGTGTGGCTGTGGAGGCTAAAGTGAAAGTGAGTAGGCTCGTGCTCTAATGTTAATGGGAAATGGTGGAAGTCCCTGTGGCATTTGAATATCCTTCATAAGGTTAGAGTGTTTGTTTGGAGGGTTTGCAACGAGGCTATTCCCTCGATGACTAATCTTTTTAAAAGAAAAATTCAGGTGAATGCTTGTTGTGTCCGTTGTGGTGTAGAGGCAGAATCTTCTACTCATGCTATTTTCTGGTATAAATATTTTGTGGCTGTTTAGGAGGCTACTGTCTTCTGGCAATTACTGTCTGGGTTTAGGGGGATGAGTTGTTTAGATGTTTTTGGTTGGCTGGCTCTGCATTTGAAAAATGAGGAATTGGTTTTGGTGTGTATGATTTGTTGTGGTTTGTGGTTTAATAGGAATCTGCGGGATCACCAGCAGCAGTGTAGGGATTATGCTGAGGTTCTGTCTTGGGTTTCTAGGTTGCTTTTGGAATTCCAGAATATACATGCTGCTTTGAGGGTGGAAGGGTCTGCAGGGTCAGGGACTGTGAAGATGAGTTGGGTGCCTCCTCCTTTGGGGGCTCTGAAATTGAATACTGATGCAGCAGTGTTTAAGGAGGGCAAAGCTTTTGGGATTGGGGCTGTTATAAGGGGTTGTAAGGGGAATGTAGTGGTTGCGGCGGCTTTGTGGTTTCCTAGGTGCTTCTCAGTAGAGGTTGGTGAAGCTGTTGCTTGTAGGGAGAGGCTTCATTTGGCTGTCTAGCTTGGGCTTGTGGTGCAATGGGTCAAGGTGGATGCTTCTTCTGTGGCTGTTGCTATTAATTATGCTGGTTCTTCCAGGTGTGAGGCGGGTTTTGTGTTTGAGGATATTAAAGCCATGTGTAGGGAAGTAGGTGTTGTAACACCCTTTGACCCGACCCAACTGGATCGACCTAGAGAGCGCTACCCGGTTTTCAAAACTTGACTTGACTTACTTTACAATTGAAAACCATTGAAAAACCAAATAATTTATAATTTAAAATCCTTTCTATTGAGCCCATTCGAAACTTGTTTTGAAAATTTTTGCCAGAGTTTCCTCTGTTTTTCTGACTTCCCAAAAATCTTGTTTCCAATAAAAATTCAAATAATAAAATAATCAACACTTCAAATCTCTTTCTCAATCAAATGCGCATTTTACCATTTAGTGCGACTTTCCAAACATTTTCAAATAAAACAATTTATAATTTAATAATTACAAACCTTTAGAAACGAAAACATAAACCATAAAACATAAAAAAATTATTTACAAAACTTGTATTTATAACAAATTTACAAACTTCAGTATATGCATGCGTAACTAAATGATATACAACCAAGATTCCAAAAATAACTACCCAATAAGTATGGTGACTCTGATCCTCAGACTGCAGCTATCACCTCTTCAGTCTTTTTCTCCTTCTGTATCCCTGTTACCTACGCGTGATACAAACCAACGCGCTAAGCATATAGCTTAGTGGGTGTACACTAAACTCATCTATCAAAATCATTAAATAAATTTCAACATTAAATATAAACAAGATATAATATAAGAACAAATTACTATTTAACTAAATTTATAAATTAAACCATACAAAATCAATTTTCGAAATTCATTTATACACAATTTATCCAATTTCATTTCTCTTTGGTATACTCAACATAATTTCAGGACTGGAATATGGGTCTACTTTCTATAATATCGGTGTGACGTCCGGGGTTGTCCAGCAACAACAGTCACTAGTATCAGTGTAATTGTCCGAGATTGCCCCGCAATAACAATTACTAGTATCGGTGTGATTGTCTGAGATTGCCCCGCAACAACAATCACTAATAATAACAGCGCAGTACTGCTGAAATAACCCAGTTGGTATACCAACCTCATATATCCGTGTATATGTCCAAGTATCCTAGGGCTGTTTCACAATACCATATATTCAATTTTTATTTCAAATAACATTCCTCAATTAAATAACAATTATATTCACAAACAAGATTCATGAACATATTAAAAAACATTCAATATCACAAATCCATAATAATTTTTAAAATCAATAATAAATTTTTCAATTCATGTTTTCAATTCATGTAATCAAAATATAGAAATCAAAATCAAATCATATAACAAAATTTTTAAGGGTTTCAAAAATACGTATACACCAACCTGGGTACTAGTTTTACGAACTTTTTCTTCAGAGTTTTCTTTCTCCTTTACCTTTTTTCTCTTTTTCCCTTCCTTTTTTTCTTCCTTTCTTCTTCTTCTTCTTCTTCCTCTTCTCTTCTTCTTTTCTTCTTCCTCTTCTTCTTCTCCTTCTTCTTTCTATCTCTTACTTTCTCTTTCTTTTCTTTCTCTTTTTCTTTCTCTCTTTTCTCTCCTCATGTTCTCTTTCTTTCTCTTTTCTGGTTAGCTTCTTCGTGAAGCTTTCCACCACCTCTTATTTTTTTTATGAAAATTTGGTCATCGCAACTGCTCATCGCGACCTGTGGTCGCGCCACCTGGTCGCGTTGCTTACTGTAATGATTTCACCGCTTTCATCGCGTTCAACCATCGCGGTACCTGGTCACGACGTTGGTCGCCATGCTTACTGTCTAAATTCAACATTTTTATCGCGAGCTAGTCAGTGCAATCTCTGGTCGCGGTACTCACTGCCTAAAATCACCATTTTTCACCACGAGTAACTCATCGCAATCCCTGATTGCGGTACTCACTGCCCAATTTTTCACCCTTCTATTCGTGCGTTGTTTTTCGACCGTTCAAATTGGTCCATTTGAAAACCTAAAGAAATTTCGACCGTTCAAATTGGTACATTTAATTACATTTTACACCCCTCAAATCATAAATATCATATGCATATACTCAAAATTAATTATTTGAAATTAGGGATGTTACAATTCTTCCCCTCTTAAGAAATTTCGTCCTCGAAATTTACCTTAGTCAAATAATTGAGGATATTACTGTCTCATCATTTCTTCGCTTTCCCAGGTAGCCTATTCTACTTTGTGATTCCTCCAGAGGACTTTCACTAGTGGAACTCTTTTGTTTCGTAGTTCTTTAATTTCCCTATCAAGAATTTGCACTGGTTCCTCTTCGTATGTTAGGTCTGGTCGGATTTCAATACTTTCAGTCTGAATTCTGTAGGAAGGATCAAATCTGTATCTCCTCAGCATAGACACATAGAAAACATTATGAATCTTTTATAATTCTGGAGGTAAAGCAAGTCTGTAGGCTACTGGTCCCACACATTCAATGATTTCGTATGGGCCAATAAACCTAGGACTTAACTTTCCTTTTCTGCCAAATCGGAGCACTTTCTTCTATGGAGATACTTTTAGAAAGACTTTTTCACCAACTTCATATTCTATTTCCTTCCTTTTTAGATCCGCATATGATTTCTGTTGGTCAGATGCAACTTTCATTCTTTCCTTGATAATCTTCACCTTCTCCTCAGTTTGCCTCATCAAATCATAAATATCATATGCATATACTCAAAATTAATTATTTGAAATTAGGGATATTACAGGTGTGGTTCATTGCCTTTCTATTTCTTGATTGGGGAACAAGTTGGCTCGCAATCTAACTTCTTTGGCTATCTCTTCTAAAAGAGATCATTTGTGGCAAGGGTATTGCCCTAGTTTTTTGTTGTCTGGGATTTAACCCAGTTTTTGTTGGTTAAAAAAAAAAAAAACTAATAATCTCGCCACAAATGATATACTGCTGGCCTGATCGTGCACTGTAAAGATAGAATATAGATAAAAGAGCTAGAAGTCATTATTATTGTTCATGACCCCTGTAGGGCCCTCAATGATGGAGAATATGTTATCTAATCTACACTATATCAACAGTCGATGATCTCAAATAATTGAGACAAGGGGCATGCACTCAGGGACGTAGCCCATGTAAGGGCTAGGGTGGGCTTATTAAAATGAAAAAAAATGATAAGTAAATGTAATTTGGGCTCTTTAAAAATATATATATATACACACACACACATCATTTGGGCTGTTGGGCCTGATAAAATTGAAAGGAAAAAACAAGTAAAAAGTCCAAAAACTTAAAAAAATGAGAAGGCCCAATAGTATTTTAACCTTAAATTTATCCTAACCAATTTAACCTAATTACTCCTCATATCACAAATCTAAAATCATATCCTCTCTTCCTCATCAGATGCTACAGTAATCGGCAGCAGCTTTTTTTGTTTTCTCTTCTCCTCACAATTCACAAATCACCTTCACTTTCTTTGTTCACTTGTGTTCTTAGGACCACCATTATTTTATCTCCATTTGTAAGTATTTTTTTTATTTATTAGTTCTTTTATTTTAATTATTGATATATTTCATTATTTATTTATTTATTATATACTTCATTTTATTTAGTAATTTATTTATTATTGTTTGATTGTAGTTGTTGTTTGTTTATTTATTTTTACTATTGTGTTTTACATTAATATAATTTTATGACAGAATTTTTTTTATACTAATTAATTGTTTATTGTTTTTTTAAATTTTATTAGTTGTTAACATAACTTTATTAGTATTTAATTTTGTGAGATTAGTTAGTTGTTTATTTAAATTAATACTAATTAAATATTTCTTCTTATTATACACATCTTTTATGGTTTAATAGTTTTTTTTAAGGTTAGTAGTTTTTTATGAACATAATTTTAGGAAATTAGGGATTTTTATGCTAAATAATTTTTTCCTATTCCATTAGAAATATTTAATTTTGTGAGATTAGTTAGTTGTTTATTTAAATTAATATTTATTAAATATTTCTTCTTATTATGCATATCTTTTATGGTTTAATGGTTTTTTTTTTTAAGGTTAGTAAATTTTTATGAACATAATTTTAGGAAATTAGGAATTTTTATGCTAAATAATTTTTTCCTATTCCATTAGAAATATTTAATTTTGTGAGATTAGTTAGTTGTTTATTTAAATTAATACTTATTAAATATTTCTTCTTATTATGCATATCTTTTATGGTTTAATGGTTTTTTTTTTTAAGGTTAGTAGTTTTGTATGAACATAATTTTAGGAAATTAGGGATTTTTATGCTAAATAATTTTTTCCTATTCCATTAGAAATATTTAATTTTGTGAGATTAGTTAGTTGTTTATTTAAATTAATAATTATTAAATGTTTCTTCTTATTATACACATCTTTTATGGTTTAATGGTTTTTTTTTTAAGGTTAGTAGTTTTGTATGAACATAATTTTAGGAAATTAGGGATTTTTATGCTAAATAATTTTTTCCTATTCCATTAGAAATATTTAATTTTGTGAGATTAGTTAGTTGTTTATTTAAATGAATACTTATTAAATATTTCTTCTTATTATGCACATCTTTTATGGTTTAATGGATTTTTTTTAAGGTTAGTAGTTTTGTATGAACATAATTTTAGAAAACTAGGGATTTTTATACTAAATAATTTCTTCCTATTCCATTAGAAATATTTAATTTTGTGAGATTAGTTAGTTGTTAATTTAAATGAATACTTATTAAATATTTCTTCTTATTATGTACATCTTTTATGGTTTAATAGTTTTTTTTAAGGTTAGTAGTTTTGTATGAACATAATTTTAGAAAATTAGGGATTTTTATACTAAATAATTTCTTCCTATTCCATTAGAAATATTTAATTTTGTGAGATTAGTTAGTTGTTTATTTAAATTAATACTAATTAAATATTTCTTCTTATTATACACATCTTTTATGGTTTAATAGTTTTTTTTTTAAGGTTAGTAGTTTTGTATGAACATAATTTTAGAAAATTAGGGATTTTTATGCTAAATAATTTTTTCCTATTCCATTAGAAATTTAATAGTTTTGGTATATGATTATTTGTAATGTGATTTTTGTTTTGAAGTTTTTAAAATATATTAATTATTTTTGTAGGTCATAATGAAAAGAAAAAATATCTTTCATTATTTCAATAAAAAAGATGATGGCCAATCATCAAGTAGGTCAAATGTTGTAAGTGATATGGATACTACAAGTCCAAAGTCTCCTTCCAAGACTAAAAGGTCTAAATTTGATAACGACTACACTCCATCTCACACCGATACTCCTTATTTTGAACGTGATCTCGGAAAGCGTATTCCAATATGGCAATATCCTATTAATAAGCAAGATGAGGTTCGGAGAGTTTATATTGATATGGGACCATGTCAACCTATTTTTGACTATCCGTTGTCGGAAAGTGGGAATCAAAATCGTCGGTTTCAACGTTCTTGGTTCACAAAATTTTCATGGCTTGAGTACTCCATAGAAAATGATCGTGCATATTGTTTTCCGTGCTATCTTTTTTATAGTAGTACATCACAATATCGCACGTTCACTATTGAGGGTTTCAACAATTGGAAGAGAGTTAATTGTGGAGACAATTGTCCATTGAAAAAACATGAAGGAGGAGATGATCACCGTTCACTACACAATACGGCTATACAGCAATGGGCAAACTTGAAAGACCCATCTTTGCATATTGATAAAAGAATAAATAAACAATCTTCACAAGCAGTTATGCAGAATCGATTGCTTCTCAAGACTTCAATAGAAACTGTGAAGTGGTTAGCATTGCAAGGGTGTGCCTTTAGAGGTAATGATGAATCCATCAATTCTACTAATCGCGGAAACTTTATTGAATTGATAAAATTGCAGGCAAGAGTGAATAATGAGATTGCTGGAGTTGTCTTGGATAATGCTGCTCAAAATGCAAAGTATACATCACCGATGATTCAACATGAGTTACTGAAGATTCTTGCTGACTGTGTTCGGGATAAAATTCGGGAGGAAATTGGGGATGCTAAATTTTGTATTCTTATTGATGAATCAGTTGATGAATCCAATGTAGCACCCCCCGACCCGATCCGGCCGGACCGATCCGGGGCGCGCTACTCGGACTTTCAAATTCTTTCAAAACTTCATTTTTCATTTTAAAATCAGTGTGAGCCCATAAAACTAATTAAACTTTTTACGAAAATCCGGCAGAGTACCGTTTGTTTTTCGGACTTTCCAAAAACCTGTTTTCCACAAATCAATTCAATTCCAATTTCAATAACACTTCAATATCAATTTCAAACAATTGCGCACTCTGCCGTTTAGTGCGACTTATCAATCACAATTTATAAAATAAAACAAACAGACCTTAATATTTACAAACAGTTTTAATAATAAAAGACATAAATCATAAACTAATTAATTACAAAACATTTTACAAAACGTATTTACAAATTTTCTGTATATGCATGCTTTCAAAATATAGATACACATAACATAAATATAGCTACCCAACTGTACAATCCCTGTGACTCGGTCTGCAACTTGCTCTTCCTTCAATCTTTAGCCTCCTCTGGATTCTTGGTACCTACGCGTTAGAAACAAACTAACGCGCTAAGCATAAAGCTTAGTGGGTGTACTAAAAACTCAATTAAATAAATCATAATATAAATGTACATAAATCACAATATATATATTTCAAAACAATTTCATTTCTATTGCATTTCAAAACAATTAAATTTCGAAAATTAAATCATTAAACAATTCCAATTACTTTAATTTCAATAATGAAGTCAATAATGTTCGTTTCACTTTTGAATTTCAATCAATTCTGGCCCACTAGAATACTAAACATTCTAGGACTGGAATATGGGTCAATGTGACGTCCGGGGTTGCCCCGCAACAACAGTCACTAATATCATCGCGATTGTCCGAGATTGCCCCGCAACAACAATCGCTAATGTCATTGTGATCGTCCGAGATTGCCCCGCAACAACGATCACTAAAATCGGTGTGATTGTCCGAGATTGCCCCGCAACAACAATCACACAATAATAACGGCGCAGTACTGCTCAGTAAAACCCAGCTGGTATACCAACCTCCTATATCCGTTTCTATGTCTAAGTATCCTAGGGCCGTTTCAGTAAATAATTTTCATAAGCAATACTCAATAAATATACATTTCGCACAATATTTCTCAAGAATATCAACAATATTCATACAAAATATAAATCATGTATTTTTAACAAAATCGACACAATCGGAATACGATCAAAACGCGATTTAACATAAAATCAGTTCAAAATCAATAATAAGTGCATCAATCATCAATTTTTCATATAAAGCAAACACTTTTCATACCAAAAATCGAAATCGAAAACTATGAACGAATTCGAAAATGAAAATAAAAACGAGGAACGAAATCGAAAACTAAAATGAAAAAGTAAACGAAAGACAGCTCGAAACGATTTCGAAAACGAGAGTACACCTACCTCGAATCCGTGTTTTCGTTCGACAAACCGCGATTCCACGATTTCTTTCCCTTTTCCTTTCCTCCTACACTTCCTTTTCTCTTCTCTCTCTTTCTTCTTCTTCTTCTTTCTTTTCTTCCCTTTTCTTTCTCTTCTCCTTCTCTTCTTCCTCTTCTTTTCTTTTCTTTTTCTCTCTCTCGGTCTGTCTCTTTCTTTCTGTTTTTCTGTGGCTTCCGCGAGAAGCCAAAATTTTTTTATATTTTTGTCGCTACCGCGACACCAGGTCGCGATGCTCACTGGAATGCGCGCACCGCCTTCCTCGCGAGCGCGCCTTGGTCGCGCGAGTGGTCGCGCTGCTCTCTGCCTGTTTTTGACACTTTCATCGCGAGCAGTCCATCGCGACCTGTGGTCGCGGTGGCTGGTCGCGTTGCTCACTGCCAGGTTTTGCCATTTTCATCGCGAGCAAGCCATCGCGACCTGTGGTCGCGGTGACTGGTCGCGGTACTCACTGCCAGATTTTGCGTTTTTCACCGCGAGCGAGCCATCGCGACCTGTGGTCGCGGTGACCAGGTCGCGATGCTCTCTGGTTCAGTTTTTCAATTTTTCATTTTTTCACTATTTAATCCGGTCTGCTGGAAATCATAAAATACATTTAATTACATTTACACCCCCTCAAATAGTAAAATTTATTTTTCACATATTTCATATATATCAAAAATTCATCACCCGAAATCCGGGATGTTACATCCAATAAGGAACAAATGGTTATTATCTTAAGGTATGTCGATGTCGATGGGTTTGTTCGGGAACGATTTTTTGAAATTGTGGGTGTGGGTGACACAAATGCCTCAACTTTAAAAAGAGAGATATGTATTGTACTTGATCGATATAATATCTTAACTGAAAATTTAAGAGGTCAAGGTTATGATGGTGCTAGCAACATGCGGGGTCAATGGACTGGATTGCAAGCTTTGTTCCTTAAAGATTGTCCATATGCCTACTATATTCATTGTTTTGCTCACCGACTACAGTTAGCTTTAGTTGCAGTATCTAAAGAAGTGCGTGAGGTATGGCTTTTTTTCTCAAAGTTAAGTTCCGTTGTTAACTTTGTTGGTGCTTCTGCTAAGCGTCATTCTGAATTGAAATTAATTCGAGAAGATGAAATTATAGATATGATAGCTTCAGCAGAACTTGAGACTGGTACAGGGGCTAATCAAATTCGTTCTTTACAGCGAGCTGGACCTACTCGTTGGAGTTCACATTTTACTTCTGTTAGTAGGTTGATTGACATGTTTGGCTCAACTTGTACCCTTCTTGAAAAACTTTCAGATGTGGGGTTGAGTGGTAATATACGTGGGGAGGCGCAAGGTGCATATAAAGATATGAGAAACTTTGACTTTGTGTTTATCTTGTTGCTATTGCATAGAGTTTTAGGAATCTCTGATGTACTTTGTTGTGCACTGCAAATGAAATCTCAAGATATCTTAAATGCATTGAATTTGGTCTCAACTACAAAACTACTTCTTCAACAGCTCCGAGAGGATGAATGGGATGATTTTTTTGAAAGTGTGGTATCATTTTGTAAAAGACATGACATTGATATACCTAATATGGGTGACCGTTACATGGAAGGTACAAGGCGCTCTTGTCAACAGAGGAATAATATTACAGTGGAGCATTATTATCATTTTAATATATTTAATGCTGTAATTGATTTTCATTTGATGGAGTTGAACAACAGATTTACAGAGAAAATAGTGGAACTCCTTATTCTAAGCGAGGCTTTGAATCCTATTGATGGTTTCAAATCATTCAGTATAGATGCTATTTGTACTCTTGCTGAGAAATTCTATCCTCGGGATTTCATTGGAGATGACATAAACGCTTTGAAGAGACAATTGGGACATTATAAGTTAGATGTAATTTGTCAGCCACAATTTCAAAATCTTGCTTCTCTTTCTGAATTATGTCGTTTGTTAGTTCAAAGTAGAAGGTCACAACATTATTTCTTGATTGATAGATTGATTCGCTTGGTGCTAACTCTTCCTGTCTCCACAGCAACAACAGAACGAGCATTTTCAGCAATGAAACTTATTAAGACATCAATTCGCAATAAAATGGAGCAAGAGTTTTTGGCAAACTCTATGGTTATTTATATTGAAAGAGAGATTGCTGAGACTATTGATTCAGATTTTGTAATTGATAAGTTTGACATTTTAAAGAACCGTAAGATACGACTTAAGTAGTTTTTTATTGTATTTGCATTATATATTTATTTGATACTTTTTTTTATCTTTTTTTTTAATTTACATATTATGTCTACATAATACATTTTAAGGAATATGACTCACTATATATTACATTGTTACAGTTGATTACCTTAATATGAAACTAGTATGTATTTGTCTCAAGTGTCTCTAATTAAATTTATATTAGCCCACCCTGACTTCAAATCCTGGCTACGTCCCTGCATGCACTTGATGATCACCATAAATATGCATCCTTCATTTTGGTTATATAAGGCTAGCCAATATAGTCACATTGTAATTGGCTAAAAAAATATATTGTACTGTACGTATATATACGTATTGAGAAATATTGGGCCAGCCATGGCCATTTTCCTCAAGTTTCTCCTCCAAGCTTCTCTTATTGTTTTGTGCCTCCTCTGTTCTTCAGAGAACACTTGTGCCAAAGAGCCTGGTCATGAAGGCCAATACCCTTATAGACATACTGTTTTGGTCTCTTCTCTACTACCATTTACTGTTTGCAATCGCTCAAGCAAAGGTTATATACTTTACTAATTATTACTTATATATTAATCAACTTAAAAATCTAATTAACTAGATGTTTATTTTTAATTAATGATGTGAATAATGACATATTATCTCATGTTTCATTCAATTTTTTTAATCAGTTTGGTTTAGATAGAAATCTTTTTATTTTTATTTTTTTCTTTCCACTAGAATTTACTATATTGATATTCATTTCATATGCATCACATAAACTTGATTAGATAAATATACACAAATATTCGTCACGAAGATCTTACCAAAATTTGTGTCCGTGTTTGTGTCGCATCTGTCTCAGTTTCCAGTAAAGCTTCTCTAGAATTGGTACACAAGTATGGACCATGTTCTGAATTGAAAAAAGGCAAACCAAATACTCCCTCTTGGTCCCAAATTCTACTCAAAGACCAAGCCCGAGTTCACTCAATCAACTCCAGGCGGCGTCAGTATATGAATTCGGATAAAAATCAGTTAAAGCAGACTAAGTCCACCAGTTTTCCTTTCGGCTATGACTCATCAATCGGGTTAGGTGAATATTATGCTATAGTAGATATTGGCACGCCAGGACAGTCTGTTTATGTAATATTAGATACAGGTAGTGACATCACCTGGATTCAATGCAAGCCATGCTCAGTGCAATGCTTCAAACAACCTGGTCCAATCTTCGATCCATCCAAATCTTCAACATACAGTACCATTCCATGCGAATCCTCCGGATGCAATCTACTCTCTTCTTCAAGTAATTGTTTATTAATTATTGTACAAATTAAAGATTTTGGAACTTTATAGGAATTTATAGCTCAGGATGTCCTAACCATGTAGAAAAATATTTCAGGGCGTTTTGGCGTATATACTCAATCCACTAAAATATGCAACATGACACAATATAAGCTATTTATTGTAATTAAATCACAAAAATCTCAAACATGCAGGTCCACCGCATGATAAAGCTTGCAAATCCGATAAGTGCACCTACGCTTCTGATTATGCTGATGGTTCTTTCACTCACGGACTTTTCGTGCAAGATAAGATAACATTTTCATCAGCGGACCGCGAATCAAAAGTAGTAGTAAAAAACTATTTGCTTGGATGTGGCCATGTAAAGTGATGAAAATAATGAAGATATAATGAAAATGACAGAAAATATAATGGAGAGAAAATGTAATGGAGGAAAAAATGTCTGTTTGTTTCATTAATCTTGTGAGGTATATATACATGAAGATATAACATATAAAGTCTAACTCCCACCTAATATTCACCTAACATTCACCTAACATTACATAAAGTTAAGAGTACAACAAACACACACCTAACATTCACCTAACATTACATAAAGTCAAGACTAACACATAAAGTCTAACACCCACCTAACATTCACCTAACATTCACCTAACATTACATAAAGTCAAGCATACAACAAATACTCACCTAATATTCACCTAACAATTCCTAATAGTCAAATATATAATTAAGATAAACTAATACTCCCCCTCAAGTTGGAGAGTGAATATCATGAAGTCCCAACTTGTTACGTAAATTTACAAACTGATCATTTCCTAAAGCCTTCGTAAATACATCAGCCAATTGCAAGTGTGAAGAAACAAAAGAAGGATTGATTATTCCGGCTTGCACTTTTTCTCGTACTATATGATAGTCTATCTCAATGTGCTTTGTACGCTCATGAAAGATAGGATTCGCAGCAATGTGTAAAGCTGCCTGATTGTCACAAAATAATGGTGCAGGAGTTGTTTGAGGAACCTTTAGGTCATGTAGTATGTAACGCAACCAAGTTAACTCCAAACATATGTTAGCCATTGCTCGATATTCAGCCTCAGCTGATGATCTAGAGACATTGGCTTGTTTCTTATATTTCCATGATATGAGAGAATTTTCAAGGAAAATACAGTAACCTGTAACTGATCTTCTTGTGGCGCGACAACCTCCCCAATCTGAATCACAAAAAGCTTTTAAAGTTAAACTGTTTATGCATGGAAGTAGCAATCCCTGACCAGGTGTACCTTTGATGTATTTGAGGATTCGAATGGCAGCGTCCCAATGAGGCATTCTAGGTTCTTGCATAAATTGGCTCAATGTACGAACTGAATAAACTATATCGGGTCTCGTCACTGTAAGATATATCAATCTGCCAACTAGTCTTCTGTACTTTGTTGGATCATTTAGCAATGCTCCATCAGTGGGAGTAAGTTTCAAATTCTGCTCCATTGGAAAATTGTTGGGACATGCGCCTAGGCGTCCAGAATCTTGTAAAATGTCCAACGCATACTTTCTTTGTGACATAAAAATACCTTTTCTGGAGCGAGAGAATTCAATACCAAGAAAGTACTTCAAGTTTCCAAGATCTTTGATACGGAAACGTTTAAGAAGGAATCTTTTGAGACGTTCCATTTCATGTAAATCATTTCCTGTGAGAAGTATGTCATCGACATATATAAGAATTGCTGTAGAAGAAGTACCTTTAGTCTTGGTGAAAAGGGAATAATCAGCCTTTGATTGTTGATAGCCGGCCTTTCTGATAGTGTCTGAAAATATGGAAAACCAATTTCTCGATGCTTGTTTAAGTCCATAAAGAGACTTATTGAGCCGACATACAGTGTTCTCCCCCTGTCGGCTTAGACCGGGTGGAGGTTCCATGTAGACAACTTCATGAAGGTCGCCATGGAGGAAAGCATTTTGAACGTCCAATTGGTGGATGTGCCAATGGCGAGCAGCAGCGACAGTAAGAAGACAACGAAGTGTTGTCAGCTTTGCTGTTGGAGAAAATGTTTCTTGATAGTCAATGCCCTCAACTTAATTGTATCCTTTAGCAACAAGACAAGCTTTGTAGCGTTCAATGGTGCCATCAGATTTGTATTTGATTTTGTAGACCCATTTGCAACCAATTGGTTTGTGGCCAATGGGCAAAGGGACTAAGCTCCATGTGTTGTTGAGCTGCAATGCTTCTAATTCTGTATTCATAGCTTGTCGCCAATGCGGATTAAGGACAGCTTGAGCATAATTTTTAGGCTCAGTGTGATCTGTGATGTTAACTAGAAAAGTAGAATGGGAAGGTGAAAAACGTGAGTAGGAAAGAAAATTAGAGAGTGGATATTGAGTACCTGGTATAGGACTTGCTGCAGAGGTAGATTGATGTGCCTGAGATGACATTAGGAAGTCTCTATGCCATGCCGGAGGTCGCTTAGGCCGTGTTGACTGTCTCGGAGGTGGAATGGTAGTAGTTTCAGAAGAAATGTTTGATGGGTCTGAATATGGTGGTGAGGTTTCGGTGTCTGGTGTGTTTGTGGAAGGTTGATCAATACTGGAGGGAACAACAGGTGTGGGTGAGTTAGCTTCATGTGTATTAGATGTTTCTGTTTGCTCGGGTGGGTGAGGATTGGTGGTAGAAGGGCATGGTGGCATGATAGATTGCATCTCTGTGGTCTCAGAAAGGAAATTAGGCACTACAAAATCAGAAGTGGATGATGTTGAGACAGATGAAAAAGGAAAAATGGTTTCATGAAATTTGGCATCACGACTGACAAAAAATTTCTTAGTTTCCATGTCATATAGTTTATATCCCTTTTGCCCAGTCGGATATCCAACAAAGATGCAATGTCTGACACGAGATTCAAATTTGTGAATGGGGTGTACAACAGTTGCATAGCATAGACAACCAAAAACCTTTAGGTGATCAAGTGATAGCAGACGATTATATAGCAATTCAAAAGGTGTTTTATTTGAGAGTAGTGGTGATGGTAACCGGTTAATGAGATAAACTGCAGTGAAAACACATTCACCCCAGAAATTCAAAGGTAAATGAGATTGAAAAAGTAGTGCTCGTGCCACAGTGAGAATATGACGATGTTTTCTTTCTACGACTCCATTTTGCTGTGGAGTGTAGACACAAGTGCGTTGATATTCAATGCCATGAAGTCTAAAATATTTTTGCATAGATAAAAATTCAGAACCATTGTCTACTCTGACTGCTTTGACATAAGCATGAAATTGAGTGTAAGCAAAATCAATAAAAGATTTCAAAATGTTTTGAGTTTCAGACTTATGTTGCATAAGGAATATCCATGTGCATCTTGTAAAGTCATCTACAATGGTAAGAAAAAATCGTGCCCCTGAGTGTGTATGAACCTTGTGAGGACCCCAGATATCACAATGTAATAAATCAAATGGGGCATGAGTTGATATGGAACTTAATGGAAATGGAAGTCTTGTTTGTTTTGCCATGGGACAAACAACACAATTATTATCATAAGAAATATTGTTTGAAGAGAATAAAGAAGAAGCTAATTTAAGACGAGATGGTGATGGATGTCCAAGACGCATATGCCATAGATTGGAAGGGTGTGAAGTTTGATGACAGATTGACATCCTTTGCAACGGAGGCATGTAATAGAGACCACCATGTTGTTTACTCGAGCCAATCATCTTCCCCGTAGCCAAGTCCTGTAGGACACAAAAGGTGGGAAAAAAATAGCACAACAATTTAGGGCAGAGGTAAGTTTGCTTACAGAAATTAGATTTAAGCGAAAACTAGGAACACATAAAACATCATCTAAAGTGATATTAGAATTAAAAGATACAGTGCCAGTCGAAGTGATTGAGGTTGTAGATCCTGTTGGTAAATTAACAATAGGTATGGATAATGATTGTGTTTTGGTGAGAAGTGTGGAATCAGAAGTGATATGATCGGTGGCTCCACTATCCAAAATCCATGGCTTTGTAAATACAGAATTAATTAAAGCATCAGAAAGTGGATACAGACCTGTCGCATTTGCATAAGTGTTTTTATTACCAGCACCATGGTTTGAACTCATCATTGATAAAGCACGAGAAAGCTGTTGAAGTTGCTCGGAGGAAAATCCGTGCAAGACATTGTCCGGGTTAGAAACTTGGCTTGTGTTGCTAATGTCACGTGGATAGACTTCATGTGTAGATTGAGAAGAATTTGTTGCATTGGTAGCAGGAAAATGATTCTTTCGAAATCCATGTTGTTGTGGTTGACCTTGTCGATTGCTTGTATTGTTGGGTTTCCACGAGCCATTCTTGTATCTGCATCTATCCTCAGTATGGCCTTTTCTATCACAGTGTTTGCAGTGAAACTTTAGAGTTCGGCAATTTTCAATCGTGTGTCCTTCTCTGTTACAGTGTTCACAATACTTGTTCTTTGATTTGTTTGAGAAGTTGTTTGAATGATTCTGAATTGCAGCAGCGATGGAAAAGTTCTCAGTTGTCTCTGATGTCACTTGTCGCTGCATTTCTTCTTGGTTGACTAGAGAATAGGCTTGTCGAACATTTGGCAGTGGAGTTATCATAAGGATGTTGCTACGAACAACATTGTAAGTGTCATTGAGACCCATGAGAAATTGCATCATCCGATCTTCTTCTCTTTGTTCAATGTGCGCCTTCATCTGGTTACAGGCAGAGATGGGACGATATGTGTCTAATTCGTCCCAAAGACTCTTGAGTTTTGTGAAATAGACTGAGATTGTCATCGTACCTTGTGAAAGAGTGGCAAGTGACTTTTGAATTTGATAAATTGCTGGAGCGTTTTTCTGTGAGAACTGGTCTTTGAAATCTTCCCATACTTGACGAGCCGTTTTGGCATGAACGACTCCCTTGGCTAAATCAGGTTCCACCGAGTGAGTGAGCCATGATAAAATCATGCTATTACATTGATTCCAAAGAGCATATTCTGTTGGATGCTCTGTTTCAGAGGGTGGCTCAATAGATCCATCAATGAAACTAATTTTGTTTTTAGCTGTAAGAGCAAGAATCATGGATTTACTCCATGATGGATAATTGGCTCCATTGAGTTTCGTTGGAACGAGCATGTGACCGGGTTGATCCGAGTGATGAACGAAATATGGATTGGATGGATCCATATTTGGAGTAATGTTGGTGTTTGGGTGTTTGGAAATTGATTTTTTTTGTTGGTGTTTGATTTGCATCTGCCATGTTGTTTTATGGCTCTGATACCATGTAAAGTGATGAAAATAATGAAGATATAATGAAAATGACAGAAAATATAATGGAGGAAAAAATGTCTGTTTGTTTCATTAATCTTGTGAGGTATATATACATGAAGATATAACACATAAAGTCTAACTCCTACCTAATATTCACCTAACATTCACCTAACATTATATAAAGTCAAGAGTACAACAAACACACAACTAACATTCACCTAACATTACATAAAGTCAAGACTAACACATAAAGTCTAACACCCACCTAACATTCACCTAACATTCACCTAACATTACATAAAGTCAAGCATACAACAAATACCCACCTAATATTCACCTAACAATTTCTAATAGTCAAATATATAATTAAGATAAACTAATAGGCCAAAACAACAGTGATGCTAGAGGCCCCAATATTGGAGTAATCGGTCTTAGCCGAGCTCCAATATCTTTTGTATATCAAACGGCCCCATTGTTCAAAAATTATTTCTCATATTGTTTCCCTTCTGATTTCAGCTCCACTGGATACATCACATTTGGTAAACACGATAATCTCAATAACAAGTACATCAAATTCACACCAATTCCAACTACTCCCCAACAATCACAATTCTACGATGTTGTCATAACTGGGATCAGCGTTGCCGGCAAAAAGTTACTGATCAAGAGTTCAGTTTTCACTAGAGGGGGTGCAATTATTGACTCGGGCACGGTCATTACTCGCCTGCCACCGGAGGCTTATACAGCGCTGAGATCAGCTTTTCGCAAAGAGATGGCGCGTTATAAGTTGGCAGCACCGGACGAGATTATTGATAGTACTTGTTATGATTTTAGCAGCTATGAAACTGTCGTGGTACCAAAAAATTCGTTTTTCTTCAAAGGTAGAGTTGAGTTGGAGGTGGACGTGAAGGGAACTTTTCTTTCGAATTATAATAATAATGTGAACCAAAGTATAATGTGTTTAGCGTTTACTTCAACTGAAGAAGGAGAAGTTGGTGTCTTGGGAAATATCTTGCAGCGATCGGTGCAGGTGGTGTATGATGTTGAGGGGGGAAGAGTTGGATTTGGTCCTGGTACTTGTACCTAGAAGGGTGTTTTCTTGCTTAATTAGGTATTGGATTGAGTTCACAATTAATTGTTTTGTTTTATATTTGAAGTAATGTTAAGGTACTTTCAGGTATGACTAAATTAATTTTTGATTTAATGAATGAATTAACCAGTTGTTTGGATTAATGTAAAGTAGTAGTTTCTTAATTAAAGATGCCCATGACTTCAAAATCTCATGGGTATCATTTACATTTAAAAATTAAAGATACAGTATGTGAATATATAGAGAGATATATATTCAGAAAGGTACTTATTTAACTTAATAATAATTTATATTTAAATTATCACTACTGTAAATATATGTTAAAAAAAATAAAAAAATACTCATATACATAACACTCTCTTAGTGGTTTAAGCTTTTTTAAACCCCTTAAAAAAATATTGCTTCCTCTTATTTGTAAGGGGGGAGGGGGGGGAGTTGTTTTATCTCTTACACTTGGGTACAGTAGTGTGCTTTTGTGTCAATTTCCTGGTCATTGGGGCTTGCGCAAAGTTGAAGATTTGGACCAGTTTGTAAGAAATAAGGTGCCATATGCTTAAATAGTGCTGGTGGTGGTCGAAGTCACTATAAAAATAATTGGGGATAATGCTGAAAAATCATTGCTGTGTTGGGCTCTGATTGAGCTGATAATGCAGAAAAAGTTAAACGGATATCATCCATCTTCCACGTTTGTGACTTATGATGATACCCATCTTCCACAAAACCCATACACTTGGGTAATGGGGACATTGTTAGGACCAAACATCAAAATCGCACACGACTTGACTTCTGTGTTCATATCCAATTCACTACCAAATATGGAAATGGCGAATATTCTTAATTATTATCAGAAAGGAAAGTTGTTGGTCTGATGAGGCTGCCTACTTCAATCATGACTCTTTCCCTCTAGTCTGAATTCCCACTAAAAGGATACAATCGACAATCGTATGGCACATATATAATTATTATGGGATGGTGTCAAACAAGTTTTTCTCCCATAAAAGTGTACTTTGGACCAATACGAAATGATAAGTGGAGGAAGAAAATAAATTAAAACTAAAAAAATCATTGTATTTCATGACATGTAACCTATATGTGTGGAAAATTTTTAGTGGATGCGTGGTATACTCGACACATTTCTTGTGACAGGCGTATATTTTCTATCACGTATCAAATCTACAGTGAGTGAATTATGTGTCGAAAATTTTCTCGTGTGTGGCCTTAAGGTTTCCTCTTCCGTCTTTAAATAACAATGTTGTTGGTCTGTGAGGCTGCCTTCTTCAATCACGACTTTTTCCTTCTTTGTCTGAATTCCCACTAAAAGGATACAGTCTACAATCGTATGGATATATAATTATTCTGGTTGCAACTGCCTCTCAATTCATATTCATGAGTCCTAAAATACATTTAGTTACCTCAAAAGAAGCACAAAAGACCTAGTGTGAGCGGATTTTTATTGCAATACTTCATGTGACAGTCCAGGTTTTTATACTTATTTTGCCCAAACTGTAAATCTTTAGTGCAACGACTGCACTGTTGAGTGATGTATCCGACCACTGCAAATTTAATATGGTTGATACATATATATATATTTTGTGATGTATCCAACTAGCGAAGATTTGATATGGTTGATACATATAAATTTTTCTATAATATATATGTTTTTTATAATCTATCAAATTTTAAGTGATTGAGTGCATTAAGTGTACGAAAATTTTATTGTATAGCGCTTAAGGTTTGCCCTCCGGTTGTAAAATAACATCTTCATCTTCATATATTTGCTTAAGATTTGCTCTTTCATCGTCACATAATATCATCTTATATTTGCTTTGCTTGGCATTCGTAAACTAGTGGATCAGGAAATTTTTTTTTTTTTTTTTTAAAAAAAACACTAGTGGAGAAAACGTTTTCCGCACTAAATTAAATAATTAGGTTGAGGAAGAAAATATATTGAGCTCAAAAAATAATCATTTGTCATGACATATGTCACCAGCGAGTGGATAAAATTATCTGTACTGAGTGGTATCTGGCCATGAAAGATTTGATATGGTTAACACATATATATCATTTTTGTAATACATTTATATATTTCTTATCGAATGTCAAATCCTAATTACACTGCAAATATTTTTCGTGTGTGGCCCTTAAGATTTGCACTTTGATCGTCAAATAATATCATCATATATTTACTTTGATATCATCATCTAAAACACTTTAATTATTTTTATGTCATGCACCGTTGATAATTTTCACCTCAGAAACATTGATGGTTATGACGTGAGGCCGTCAATAAACACTTATATGCACCACAATTCGAATCTAGGGTTTAAAAAGTAAGACAATCCTTAGTATGATTTTTATATGCGTACAAAATACGAAAAAAATTGGCATGTGTTCGAACCAATTGTGATGGAAATATTATAAAAAAACTACGATGAAAATTATATCAAGACAATGAAATATAGAAAGGCAAAATACACTATTACTTCTAGAGATAGTATATTTACTTTGGTTTTGTGTCTGAAACCGTAAGTTCCAAGCAATTTCACTAACCAAAATGTATGTTGATCAGAATATAGCACAGTTGAAAAGTAGTAAATTTAGGCCCGTTTGTTGGATCGGATTGGACTGGAATTGGACTAATCCCAATTCAATCCTTTGATTGGTGGTGGCACTGGACTGAATAGTGCCAAAAAATAATGACGCTGTGGCAGGATAGACCATCACACCTTTTTTTTAAACAATTTTTTTATCTTGTTATTATAATTATTTATATATAAAATTACGTTAATAAATTTTATTATAACATTAAAAAATAATATATGTTAATACTAATTTAAAAATTAACTAATTAATTTTAAATATTTTATTTAATTTAAAGAATTTCTTAATTAAATTTATTTTAATTTACATAATTTTTATTTTTATTTTTATTAAAATTAAATAATTTATTTTATTAAATTAAATTATATAATTTTATTTTATTTAAAAATTAATTGATATATCAATTTTACATTATCTTAGACATTAAACACAATTATTTTGCGTCCAATCCAATATAACACCGAACAATGAACAATACTTGATAGTCCGGTACTTTTGTATCCCTTTTAAGTTTTTTAATATTCATTAATATAATATATTTTATTTATAATTAATTTTAAAATATTTAATATAAATATATTTACATTTTAAATTATTTAATTTAATTTATATTTATTTTAAATAATTTTAATTCAATTATATAATATTTAAAAATAATTTTATTTTATATAAAATTAATTTAATCAAATTTTATTTTATCCAATCCCATTTTACATTAAACAATGGACAATACTATTTTTAATCCAATCCATACTGAACAAAACACATCACAGTACTAATTAGTCTAATCCAATCCTATTTCATAAAAATAGTCCAATCTAATCCCGCGCACCAAACGCACCCTTAATGGTATAAACTACTGGTTCTGAAGACACTCTAAATCTAGAAGTTTCACCTGTGGGGCCTTAATGTACCTAGCGGTGGAAATGGTTTTTTTTTTTTTTAAAAAAAAAAAATCTGACACCTTTACAGGTTAGAGGACTACCGGGACCAACTGAGATTAAATCAAACAAGTACGGCCCGAACAACTACTCTTAGCAACGAGAGACGATAACTACCAAGATCAACGGTTTGGACAACTACTCCCAACAACGAGAGGGGTCTACTCTCAACACGGGGAAAAATATATTTACATGTGCACACAAAGATTTGAACCTTTATGGCTTGAAGGATTTTGAGGCTTCCAACCACCAAGACAAGTGACCTTATGTAGTGGTGGAAATGTTAAATGCACTAAATCAACAATTAATGATCATGAATAGTCAAGGCTAGCCAATATAGTTAATATATATTTGGGCTAATTGTAATAAAGTACCCTGACGTTTGGCTATATTGTAATGAAATCATGAGTTTAGCTTTAATTGCATGTTAATACCTTACCGTCAGTTGACTAGTCAAATATAACGGTTTGACTTTGACTTTTGTGTAAAATGACATAATTGCCCTTAGTTTTAAAAAAATAAATTAATTAAAAAATTAAAATTTTTAAAAATGGATCTCCACCCTCCATCAATCTTGATGGACGGTGGAGATACATTTTAAAAAAAAATTTTAAAATCATACAACTAAAAAATGTTAAAAAAAAAATTTTATTTTAAAATTTTAAAAAAAAAAGTTAAAAAAAAAAATCATACATCGGCGATGGAGCGACTCCATCAACGGGAGCATATTTGCTCCCGTTGATGGAGATCTAGGCAAAATTTTTTTTTTTTTTTTCTGGGTTGAGTTGTGATAGAGCAGCTTCATTGCAACCAAAAAAATATTTTTTTTTTAAATTTTTTTTATTTTTTTTATCAATATAATCTCCACCGTCCATCAATTTTGATGGACGGTGGAGATTTATTTAACTTTTTTTTATAATTTATATTTTATTTTTATTTTTTTAATATAAATTAAAGTCAAAAAGACCAAAACACCCTTTGACTATTGGTTGACCGTCAACTCTAACAATCAACCAGTTAGTCAAGGGTATTAACATGCAATAAAGGCTAAATTCACGATTTCATTGCAATATAGCCAAACGTCAGGGTACTTTATTATAATTATCCCTATATATTTTTGTTGTGTATCAAATTGCACCAAGCCCAAACAAGTCCAAAATGTCAAAATCACCAAAGGAGGCCCAACACATGAAAAAGGTCAAAGGGTCGTTACAAAGCAAAATAGGCCCTAACCTAACATATCACGAAGGAAGAAGCTCTGAAAA
The DNA here is from genome assembly GCA_003430845.1 of Xanthoceras sorbifolium. Taxonomy (NCBI): domain Eukaryota; kingdom Viridiplantae; phylum Streptophyta; class Magnoliopsida; order Sapindales; family Sapindaceae; genus Xanthoceras; species Xanthoceras sorbifolium. The sequence goes on from CM010616.1 coordinate 28,355,589, forward strand.
AACAACAAATGAGTCAAAGTACTGCACCTCGCCAAGCTAACTGCTCGCAGATGAAGCAACCCGCAGCTCGCAAGTCACGCAGCTCGGAGTCTCAATTTAAAGAAGAATCCTGCGAATATAGAGATCACACTCGGTCAACCAGCAGACTTCTAATCAATCTCAAATTCCTTAAAATTAGCAATTGTATTTAAATTAAATTATGCCCATTAAGGGATAAGATTCCACCCTTAATTTATGTAATCAGATTCCATGTAAAACGGGATGATTTTCGCCCCTTCACATTATAAAAGGAGCGGATCATCACTGTTATAAAAGTTACCAATTTTTCCAGAAAAATACATACACAAGCGAGCTCTGCGATACACCCAGCGAGTTCCACTTAAATACCAAGAACAGTGGATGTAGGCATTCTCTTAAGCCGAATCACTTTAAAAATCGTTTTAATCCTTCAAGTACTACATATTCACCGTTTAATCACATTGATCAAATTCACACGTCAACAATTTTCATCTTTCTTTTGCTTATATAAGGCTGGTCAATGTAGTCAAGTGACATAGTAGTCTTGTGAGCTATCACAAGACAACTATACAGCATATTGAAAAGTGCTGGGCCAACTGCCATGGCCTCTTCCAGGGTGGCCCTGGCCGGAGCGCAAGGGGCGACCGCCCAGGGCCCCAAGTCCAGGAAGGACCCAATATCTTATAATATTATTATATATAAAAATAAAACATTGTTGTTATATTGGGCTCATACTAATTTTTTTTAACAATAGCCCTTCTAGTTCAGTGGTTGAGTGTCAGTCTTCTAAATTTGAGGTTTGTGGTTTAACTCTGCATGGAGACAATTTTATTTATTTATTTTTTAAAAAAATTAATTTTATTTTTTATTTCTATATTTATTATTCCACCAGGCCACCACATATTAGGCCCATCACTAATTTTATTAAACTCATAAAAAAATTTAAAACTATTTTCTACTATGAGATCTGTGTAAATTAGGCCCATCAAAATATAATATTGTGCTACAGTGAATCTAACAGTATATTGCTACAATAAATCTAACAGTATAGTGTTACAGTATGTCTTGGACCTCCAAAAGATCGGGGCCGGCCCTGGCCTCTTCTCTCGAGTTTCTCCTCCAAACTTGTCTGCTTCTTATATGCATTCTCTGTTCTATCACAGAAAACACTAATTGCAAAATGCCTGGAAAAGACCAACACCCTCATTGCCATATTGTATCTGTCTTTCCTCTGTTACCATCTACTGTTTATAACAGCTCGAGAAAAGGTTAATTGTATACTTTTACTTATATTATATTATTATTAATTAACTTAAATTTATAATTTTAATATCTAACTTCATATACATATTTACTTCAAAATTAAGAATTGACATTAAGGCTTGTGATCTCATACTTTATTAAATTCTTACCAGCTTTTTTATTTACGTTTAATTTATGTACATCAAATCAAATTATTTGATTGATGTATAATATAACTATATATATATTCTTAATGAGTTTTCTTACGTATAATAAAAGTTATATTTTGTGTTGGTGCATTTCAGTTTTCAATAAAAGTACTTCTTTAGAATTAGTACATAAATATGGATCATGCTATAAATTAAAATATGGCAAAGCAAACACACCCTTTTGGTCCCAAATTTTACTCAATGACCAAGCCCGAGTTCGTGCAATCAACGATAAGCGCCGGTATATGAATCGGATCGAAATTGGTTGGAACAGACAAAGGCTAAGACCCTCCCCTTCGATTATAATACAGCAATCGGGGGAGGTGAGTTCTATACGAAGGTAAATATTGGCACACCAGGACAATTTGTTTTTGTATTATTAGATGCAGGTAGCGACATCACCTGTATTCAATGCAAGCCATGCTCTATACAGTGCTTTAAATAACCTGGTCCAATCTTCGATCCATCCGAGTCTTCAACACATTACCATTTCATGCAATTCCCCCAAATGCATTCTACTCTCAGCTTCAAGTAATGATTTATTATGATTATTGCAATCTAGTACACTTTGTTATTATTGTTTTGGGTTTTTTAATTAAAATTCTCTAGATACGTTATTGTATTTAAATCAAGAAAATGTGAACATACAGGGCCACCGCATCGATGAGGTTGTGTGTCTAACTGATGGTACCAAAGTCAGGTGATGACAAAAACTCAAGGAAAGTTGACACGTGGCGCAGTTGACACGTGGCGCATAAGTCAGCACGCCAATCCACTCAATACTACTCGGTGGATGCAACAAAGCAATCTCTCGGTAGATGATTCGATGAATATCGAACCTTAGTTGAGTACAATAAAAGATCATGAACAGTAGCGTCTATTGACACGTAATGAAGGACAGTAACACACTCTTGAGAACAGTAAATATGTCAACTCAAGAAACTTTATTGTGCCAAACGACAGGTGTCCAACTTGATCAGTGACAAATCAGCTCCAAAACAGTAAAAGATAATATAAATAAGGGCTGCGGGTCTGGTAAAAGGGATAAGTCTAGATTGAGGGGTAAAATAGAAAGTAGTCGGTGGTTTATTCCAAAGCCATTGTCTTCTAACTTGATTGTCGGAGGGTTGATACCGACCACACAGTTGGTGTCTCCTTCTAACATTGCTCTTTGCAGGTTATCACATCAGAACCGAGCTTGGTCGGTGGACAGTCATTGCTCGGTGGACAATCATTGCATCAACATTCAGGCGCTAGAATGAGGGATAAAATAGGAAGTAGTCGGCTGTCTATTCTAAAGCCATTGTCTTCTAACTTGATCGGCGGAGGGTTGATACCGACCACACAGTCGGTGTCTCCTTCTAACCGTGTTCTTTGCAAGTTATCATACCAGAAGTGAGCTTGATCGGTGAACAGTCATTGCTCGGTAGACAATCGTTGCATCAACATTCAGACGCTAGAAGGAAGGGGTGTGTAGCACCCCCCGACCCGACCCGGCCGGACCGACCCGGGGAGCGGTACACGGTTTCCAAAACTTTCTAAATTCATTTTTTTTATAAATTGAAAACCATAAAAAAAATATATAGTTTAAAAATCGTTTTCGAGTGAGCCCATTCAATACAAACTTTTTACAAAAATTCGGCAGAGTACCGTTTGTTTTTCGGACTTTCCAAAACCTGTTCTTACACAATTCAATCCAAAATTCACTTTTGTCACAAACACTTCAATAACACTTTCAAACAGTTGCGCACTCTGCCGTTTAGTGCGACTTATCAAAACAGTTATCACAATTTATAAAATAAAACATATCAACTTTAATATTTACAAACATACAGAAATCATAAAATAATCAATTACAAAACATTTTACAAAACATATTTACAAATTCCCTGTATATGCATGCTTTCAGAACATATATATATATACATAACACAATATAGCTACCCAACTGTACAAATCTCTGGGACTCTGTCCGCAACTCTTTATCTCTTCAGTCCTTAGCCTCTTCCGGATCCCTGGTACCTACGCGTTAGAAACAAACTAACGCGCTAAACATATAGCTTAGTGGGTGTACTATAAACTTAATTAAAGAAACTACAATATAAATATCCTGAAAAAAAAAAGAAGTAACCCACAAGATATACATTTCACCTCTAATCGATTTCATTACAATTAAATTTCAAAATTTAATCAATAAACAATTTTTAATCACTTGAAGTTCAATACAGAAATCAACATATGAATTCGATCAATAAAATCATTCGATTCACTTTCAATTCAATCAATTCTGGCCCACTAGAATACTAAACATATACGGACTGGAATATGGGTCAAGCTCCCAACCCCCAGGACGAATCCTGAGGAGGTACGTGTCTCCCAACTCTAGGACCGTGGGTACGGAACCTAGAGAGGTACATAGCTCCCTATCCCAGGAACGAATCCTTGGGAAGGTACATTAACTCCCAACCCCCAGGAACGAATCCTGAGGAGGTACGTATCTCCCAGCCTCTGGACGAATCCAAGAGGAGGTACATAATAATCAATCATCAATATCAATCAGTATCGGCGCAGTACTGCTCAGTAAAAACCCAGCTGGTATACCAACCTCCTATATCCATTTCTATGTCTAAGTATCCTAGGGCCGTTACAATAAACAAATTTTCAAGTAATCACAATATAGTACAAACCATAAACAATAGTCCTGCGAGCAGTATTTTTCACAAAGCATAACAGTCGAAATATTTGAAAACGAAATTGAAATACGATCTATCACAAATCAGTCCAAAATCAACAATAATCATACAAAAATATAAATCATATACTATTAACGAAATCGACTAAATCGAAAGAAAATCAAGATGCGATCGAACATCAAAGTGTTCCAAGATGCAAATACATATAAACTAAACATTTTACTTACGAAAAGTCGAAAATGAAAACTTTGAACAAAATCGAAAACGAGAAACAAAAACGATAAACTAAAACGAAAACGTAAGCGAAATATTTCTCGTAACGGTTTCGAAAACGAGAGTACACCTACCTGGAATCCGTTTTCGTTTCGAGAAATCGCGGTTCTACACTTTCTTTTCCTTTCCTTTTCCTTTCTCTTCACTTTCCTTTTCTTTTCTCTCTTTCTCTCTTTCTCTTCTTCTTCTTTCTCTCTTTCTTCTTTTTCTCGCTCTCTGCCTCTCTCTTTTCTGTCGCTGTTCTATTTTCTCGCTTCTGCGAGAAGCTTCTCTTTTTTTTATATTTTTTTTCGCTACCGCGACCGCCGTCGCAACCTGTGGTCGCGCCACCAGGTCGCGATGCTCACTGGACCATTCGCACCGCCTTCGTCGCGAGCGCGCCTTGGTCGCGCGAGAGATCGCGTTGCTCTCTGCCAACTTTGGCAATTTCATCGCGAGCAGTCCATCGCGACCTGTGGTCGCGGTGGCTGGTCGCGATGCTCACTGCCAGATTTTTCCATTTTCATCGCGAGCAAGCCATCGCGACCTGTGGTCGCGGTGACTGGTCGCGATACTCACTGCCCGAAATTGGGTTTTTCACCGCGAGCGAGCTATCGCGACATGTGGTTGCGGTGACCAGGTCGCGGTGACCAGGTCGCGATGCTTTCTGGTTCAGTTTTCAATTTTTCATTCTTCAATTTTCAACTATTCATTCTGGTACATTACATTTACACCCCCTCAAATAGTAAAATTTATTTTCACATATATAAAATTAATTACCCGAAATCCGGGATGTTACAGGGTGAGTCCAGCACCCTCCGCAGAGCAGATGGCAGATGAACAACCGAACCAGACCCATTAAAATGACGGTATAGGAGACATCCAAATTGGGTATTCAGGGGTCCATCCTATTCCCACACCCCTGTATAACGAATATCATAACTACCCTCAATATCAATATTATGCACATAATGGGCCACCTCCAATTTATCAGAACCCGTTCGAAGGAGGAGCTCCACCACCGGTTCTGCCCCAGCAACAGGGATACCAATATCCTTGGCAACCGAATAAGAATCCCCAGCCAACCTAGAACGTGCCCTACCTGGCACACACTCAACATCCTCAGCGGCATTAGCCCCCGACAGCCGAATACGGTAGACTCAGAAGAAGTCCTCTTAAGAACTACTCCATAATTGTATGATGAAGAACCATCGAGGGTTGCAGGTGTTACCCGCTTTAGAGAGAAACGTGATTATTACCAGCCAGACCCAGCAGATGCCCGAAGAGTTAGGCGCAGATCGGTCGTTTACCAGTAAGAGATGGCCGGTGGGTATAAAGGACCTGAGAATCAAGAGCTTGACCCTCGAATAAAATATCTCATGGATCAAATTGAGGATTTGTAAGAAAAAGCCTATGAAATAGATGATATTACTCGTCGGCGGGAAGAAAGAGAAAGTTCATTTACTGAAGTGATCTTGTCAGTACCAATACCAGATCACATAAAGATTCCCAGGAAGGACATGTGTGGATACAATGGGACCGGAGATCCGGATGACCACTTGGATGCTTACCTCGACTGGATGAACATACAGGGAGCCTCCGATGCCTTGAAGTGTAAAATATTTCCTTTAACGCTAGTTGGGGATGCTCGAACTTGGATTAGCGGGCTGATGAGGCAAAGCATATCCAACTTTGCAGAACTTCAACGAGAATTTCGAAGTGGATTCGCCGGTAGTCGATGTCGCGGGAGGCACATAGTCTACTTTGCATCGGTCAGACAGCAGTCTGGGGAGAGCCTTCGAGATTACATAAAGAGGTTTCAAGATGCAGCCCGCCAAGTTCAGAATTTCAGTGACATGGAAGCCGTAATGGCTTTTATTGAGGGACTCCATGATAGAAGACTCTCTTGGTTCCTCTCCAAGAATAGACCATCGTCATATCGAGAATTGATAGAACAGGCAGAGAAGTATGCGACGGCCGAAAAGATCAGCGGGATCAAGGGAAAGAATGAAGAGGCTAAACCTTCCGAGCCCAAAAAATCGTGGTACAACAGGTTAAGTAAAGGGAAGGTTAAAGCCCTAAAAAAGGACGACTGGGTCAATATGGGACAGAATGTTAGGGGGACAAAGGGGCCCAAGAGTAAGTTTGATAAGTACACCCCCTTGAAATTCCCAATTGATCAGGTATTTGAAAAAGCTAAAATAGCCCAAGATCACGGGCACGAGACGAAGAATTATCACGACTTAAAGGACCAGATAGAGGCACTTATATGCAACGAAAAGTTACAGGAATGTGCCCGAAAGCAATCAAAGATGAGTGTACAGCTTAAGGGCAATGAACGACAGGTAACCGATGCCTCGTTGTCAGATGAAGATGAACCAATAAATTTCATCATTTAAGAGTCGGTGGTCGGGGGTGTAGAGAGTCGAGCGTCAACGTCAACTTCTACCATTGTTTGTATAGCCGGCAGTTCCACCCTACCTACGATTCATTGGCAATCAATAACCTTTACTCTAGAAGACACAGAGGGAGTGACCTACCCATATTGCGACGCACTGGTGGTCATAGTCAAGGTCTTAAATCGTACTGTTAAGCGGGTGTTGATCGACTATGGAAGCATGATTGACATAATTCATTGGGCAATAGTTGAGCAACTCGGGTACAGGATCTGTAACACCCCCTGACCCAACCCATCTGGATCGACCTAGGGAGCGTTACCCTTTTTTTTTTTTTTTTCAAAACTTTTCTTAATTCTTTTATAATTTGCAAATCATTGAAAATCATATAAATTGTATTTTATAAATGTTTTTCTATTGAGCCCATCGAAAATCAGTTTTAAAAATTTCGGCAGAGTTTCCTCTGTTTTTCTGATTTTTCTAAAACCTGTTTTCAACAACCGTTCAAAACAAAATAATTTCAACACTTTTATATCAAACTTTCAAACCAATGCGCACTCTGCCGTTTAGTGCGACTTTCCAAACAGTTTTAAAATAAAACAGTTTATAATTCATTATATATAATCCTTTGAAAATGAAAAACAGAAATCATAAAATAATCGATTACAAAACATAAATATATAACACATTTACATATTCTTGTATATACATGCGTAACATACAGAAATATATGACTACCCAAAATGTGGTGACTCTGAATCTCTGTCTGCAACTCTCTCTTCAATCTTTTCCTTCCTCGGTATCTCTGTTACCTACGCGCGATAAACATCAACGCTCTAAGCAATAATGCTTAATGGGTGTACACTAAAATAAATTTCAATGTAATATAAAACAATAACTCTTAAATTCAGAAATTTAGAAATATATATATAACAACCATCATATTTCAATTACTGAAGCTATATAAAATAAAGTATTTTAAAAAGTTTCTGGATTTCATTCATAATAACATTTCTTTATTTTCCACATCATTTTCTGGCTTTCAAATCTCAATTGGGCCCTTGATACACATAACAGGGTTTACAGGACTGGATTACGGGTTTTACAGTCTGATTTTCCATCTCATATGAGATGGCATTCCTAAATAAACAGTCGGTTTCCCATTTCACGAGGAAATGGTATCCATATGTTCTCACAGTCGGTTTCCCATTTCAGAATGAAATGGTATCCGAATTTCACAGTCGGTTTCCCATTTCTAAGGAAATGGTATCCGTAAAATCATCATCATAGCATCAGGAATCTTGGTGCAGCACTGCCATATATACACCCAATTGACATGTCAATCTCCTATATCCATATATTCCTATACATATATCAGGGCCATAAAATCATAATTCAGAGTTTACAGATTTTACCAATTATTCAATCCTCATCAATATCCATCAACATTTGTAAAACGAGATACTCAAAACATATCATATCACAAAATATGGAACGAAAAATCATTAAATTCGACATAATCACAATTTCTGTAACTCAAAATCATTTTCAAATATTATTCACAAATTAATTCAGTCAAAACTTAAGAATAATAGAAAATATTTCACAATTATCTCAATCAATATACGAAATATGAATATACAAAATTCGTAAATGTGATTCTAAATTCTTTGAGTCAATAAACGATATAAAGTTTTCAAAAACGTGTGTACACCAACCTGGATACCGTTTTACGACAGTTTCTTTTCTGAATTTTCCTTTTTCCTTTCCTTTTCTTTCTTCCTTTCTTCTTCTTCCTTTTCTCTTCTTCTTCTTCTTCTTTCTTTTTCTTTTTCTTTCTCTCTTTTTCTTTCCTCTCCCGTTCTCTCTCTTTCTTTTCTGGTTTGCTTCCTAGAGAAGCTTCACCGCCTCTTTTTTTTTTTTTTTTATAAAAATTCGGTCATCGCGACTTATGGTCGCGTTGCTCACTGGAGTGATTTTATCGGTTTCATCGCGATCAACCATCGCGGTACCTGGTCGCACTGGTGATCGCCATGCTTACTGCCCAAATTTGACATTTTCATCGTGAGCTAGTCAGCACGATCTCTGGTCGCGGTGCTCACTGCGTAAAATCACCATTTTTCACCGCGAGCAGCTCATCGCGATCCCTGGTTGCGGTACTCACTGTCTAGTTTTTCATCCTTCTCTTCGTGCGTTATTTTTCGACCGTTCAAATTGGTCCATTTGAAAACCTAAAAATATACATTTTCCACCCTTCAAATCATAAATATCATATGCATATACTCAAAATTAATTATTTAAAATTAAGGATATTACAGGATCGAACAACTCCAACCCTTGCGATACTGCATTCGAGGGATTGGAGGCCACCGAACGAAGCCCCTCAGACAGATCGACCTGTCCGTGCGCTTTGGCATCCGCCCTAAGACACGTTTGCTATGGGTCACCTTCTAGGTCATTGACATTCATTTCCCCTTTAACATGTTGATTGGAAGACCAACTCTATAGGATCTGCGTGCCGTCAGTAGTGTATATTGCATAAAGGTCAAATTCCCCACGAAAAATGGGGAAGGTGGAATAAAAGCGGATTTGAGTGAGTATAGCCGATGTGTCAAAATCAGCCAAAACACCTTGACTACCGCAGGAGGTTCAATGATAGCCACGGTAGATCGGGCTATTCGTCCTTCAGTGCGAAAGTTGAGAAAACAGAGGTCACTCAGTGGTTTTATTCAACAGCAAGCTAAGGAGAAGTTGGGTAGAGCATAAGTTTCGAGCCTTGACCCTAAGGATGTAACCTCCAAACCCTTAGGAAATCCTGTGGAACCCCTAGAACGCATCCCCATATATACGGACCAACCCCAGGATACTCGAAAGGAACTGATAAGTCTCTTAATTGAATACTCGAAAATCTTTGCATGGAGCCACCAAGACATGCCAGGAATAGACCCAAGAGTGATGGTTCACAAGCTCAACGTTAAACCAGATTTCAAACCCGTATGTCAGAAAAGAAGGTCGTTCAACGCAGAAAGATATCAGGCTATAGAAGTTGAAGTCAAGAAGCTACTAGACGCTAGATTTATCAGACCCCTAGAGTATAATCAGTGACTGTCCAATGTAGTCCTAGTGAGGAAGAAGGACAATCGGTGGAGGATGTGCATAGACTTCACTGACTTGAACAAAGCTTGTCCTAAGGATTGATTCCCGCTCCAAAGGATAGATCAGTTTGTGGATTCTACTGCAGGACACCAACTTCTGAGTTTCATGGATGCCTACTCGGGGTACAATCAAGTAAAGATGTCTGAAGCTGATGAAGACAAAATAGCCTTTGTCACCGATAAGATAATGTATTGTTACAAGGTGATGCTTTTCGATTTAAAGAATACAGGAGCGAAATACCAGAGGTTGGTGAATCGCATGTTCAAGGGTCAAATTTAGAGAAACATGGAAGTATATGTCGATGACATGCTGACCAAGTCCCTAAGGTCCAGTGACCACTGAGCAGACATTGAAAAGACCTTCAGGACGCTCCGAAGATATAAGATGAAGCTCAACCCAGAGAAATGTGCCTTCGGGGTGTCTTCAGAAATATTCCTTGGCTTCATGGTCCACCACCACAGAATCGATGCGAACCCAGATAACAAGGCGATCCAAGAGCTGCGAAGCCCTAGGACGGTGAAGGAAATTCAAGGGCTTACAGGACGCATCGTCTCTTTTGCGAGATTTATCTCATACCTTACGGATCGTTGCTTACCATTCTTCAAGGTTTTGAAGAAAAATAGTTCAAATCAATGGACTCCAAAGTGTGAGAATGCCTTCAGGGAAGTGAAGTCGTATTTAGCAGAGCCATTGATGCTGTCCAAGCCCCAGATTGGGGAAATTTTGTACTTTATTTGGCTGTTAGCGCGATAGCAGTAAGCTCAGCCCTAATTCGGGAGGACAATGGAACTCAGAGAGCTGTATACTATGTGAGCAAAGCCCTGACGGGCCCAGAGACTAGATACACGGAGGTCGAAAAAATTGTGCTAGCATTGATAGTTTCAGCAAGAAGACTCCGACCTTAATTCCAAGCACATCTAATCACCGTCCTAATGAGCTATCCCCTTAGACAGGTAATGCAGAAGCTAGAGGCATTAGGTCGGATGATCAAGTGGTCCGTAGAGCTCAATGAGTTTGATCTTACTTATAAGCCGAGAAGTGCAATTAAGGGTCAGGCAGTAGCCGACTTCTTATTAGAAAGTATCCACGGAGATGCCCCCAGCATTGACCGATCGGAGTAAGAGTCTTGGAAGCTTTTTGTAGATGGGTCCTCCAATCGATATGACAATGGAGCAGGGATCATAATACAATCCCCAAATGGTACGGTAGCCCAGTTGGCCCTCCATTTCAAATTCTAGGCAACCTTGAGTGAAGAAAGCAAATTAAGCTTAAAAAAAACGTTTTTTTCATTACCTTAATCAGGAGTGTATTCACCAACTAAAAATTTGATATTATTAATACATATATATTTTTTATTTTATTTATATGTCAAACCTTCAGTGAAAATTTTTTAGTGTGTGGTTCTTAAGATTTATTGTTCGATCGTCTCATAAAATCATCATAAATTTTTTCATGTGTGGTTCTTAAGATTTCTTGTTCTGTGACCGGATGTCCAAAACACACTAAATTTTTTTTTCGGGTAACCCTTAAGGTTTGCTATTTGATCCAAAGATAATATCATCATATATTTACTTTGCTGTGATCATCTGAACCACTTTAATTAGTTTTATGTCATGCACAGTATAATTTTCACCGTATATACATTAATGTTCATGGCCTGTGAGGCCATCAATGGAAAACACTTAATCCGGATCAATATTTAGATGAGTACTAAATAACTTGACGATAATTCCGATAAACATTTTGCAAGTATCCACGGCCGACTAAAAATTTACTAATAGAATAATCATGAGAACGATACATTAGTTCACATTCTTTATTCAATCAAAACATCTTATATACATTAATGAATGAAATTTTGATTATCTTAACTTACAATACAACTGCTGTGGGTTGGTGTTACAGGTGGGCTGGTGCATGGCAGTCACATGCACATGATGGATTTTTTGTGGTTTGCTAAGTCACGGCTGGAAATTTTCGAGTTCGAGCTATTGTGTACTGTCATGTGGCGTGTTTGGCTCCGCCGCAACAGAGGTGTCCATGGCCTACCGTTATTACCTGCTGAGGAGAATTATTGCGAGGGCCTGTGAGTCTGTGACTATATTTCTTCCTTCCAGGCAGCTCAAGTGAAGGGGCTGTCTTCTTTCCCTGCTCCTAGTCCTGCCCTCATGGCTGCTTTAAGTTGAACTCTGATGCAAGTTTAGCACCAGCAGGCGGCTTGATTGGTTTGGGGTTTGCGGTGCGAAATTCTGTTGGTCTAATGGTGGCAGAGGCTTTGGCAATTCTTTATGGCACTAGGATGGCTGTCGATGCGGGTTTATCTCCCATTCTTGTCAAGTCTGATGCTTTGAGTGTTATTAATATCCTTCGGAATCGTTCTTTTCCTTGCTCAAATTTTGGGTTAATTATTGCTGATATTTTTCAGCTTTTTGAGGTTGCTAATTTAGTTTATATATGGCCACGGTTTCGGAACCGCTGATTTCGGTTCTGGAGCCGGTTCGTGGAATCCACAGTTCCACATCGGTTCCGAAATTGGTTCCCAATTTTTTTTTAAATATTTAAAAAAAAAAATTTGGTCCAATAGCAACATTGCTGTTGGGTATTTTTTTTTTTTTTTTAAATTGGAACCAGAATCGGCGGTTCTTCCATATCTGTTCATCCACGTCATGGTCGTTTCCTCATCCTTCTTCCACCGGTTCCGGTTCCCGCCGGTTCTGGAACCGCCAATTCCTATTCTAAAAAAATAAGGAACCATAACTGGGACCGTCTGGCCCTGATTCGGTTTCCGGTTTCAAACCCAAACTTGAACCGGAACCGGGTCGGCCAAAATTTTGTACCCATATAATCTAATATGATTTTTATATGGGCACAAAATACCAAAAATTTTGACATGTGTTCCAACCAATTGTGATGGAAAAATTATAAGGAAAATACGATGAAAATTATATCAAGATAATTAAATATAGAAAGGCAAAATACAGTATTACCTTTAGAGATCGTATATTTACTTTGGTTGTGGGTCTGAAATCGCAAGTTCCAAGCAATTTCACTAACAAAAATGCATGTTGATCAGAATATAGCACAGTTGACAAGTAGTAAAATAATTGGTGCTGAGGGCACTGTAAAACTAGAAGTTTCACCTGTGGGGCCTCAATGAAGCTAGTGGTGGAAATGTTATACGCACTAAATCAACAATTAGTGATACCAACCTCTCGCAACGAGATCATGTCACCTTGCACGATGGCAGATCACTTGAGGCTGACTTGACATCTTTAATGTTATTTAATGAAGCTGTTTCAGTTATATTTTACTTTTATAAACAAAGGATATTTTAGTAACTAAGCATCTTTGGGAGAAAGATAGAATTATAGGTATAAGTTAGTGTTTTTGCAAAAGTCCAAAGAGTTTATGTCACGTCACCTCCATTTATAATAAAATTATTAAATATTTTTTACTTTACTTTTATAATAGGAGTTTGAATTTTATCATTGTCCATTAAATTATAAAGTGTGAGGAGATTCCTTCTTTATAATGGGAGTTATTACTCCAAACCAAACTTATAACGATTAAATAGAATTTTAACTTCTTAATTAGAGAATTTAGATTAGTTCTTAGAGAGTGAAAAAGTTATAATGAAAGGAATATATTATATTTGTTTTTTATCTAATAAAATTTTATTACATATGTAAATACATATATGTTGAGGATAGGAACGCTGATACTTGTTATGATTTTAGCGGCTATGAGACTGTAGTGGTACCAAATATTTCGTTTTTCTTCTAATTAAAGGTGGTGTTGAGTTGGAGGAGGCGTGAAGGGGATTTTTCTTCCCAATAGTGTGGAACAAGTTTGTTTAGTATTTACTGCAGCTGATGAGCAGGGATGTAGCCATGATTTACGGTTCGAGTGGGCTAATATAAATTTAATTGGAGACAGTTAAGATAAATACATACGAGTTTCATATTAAATCAATCATATAATTATAACAATGCAATATACAGATTATATTCCTCAAAATGTATTATATAGACATAATATTTTAATTAAAAAAATATAATAGTAAAAATAATTATGTGTATGTACAATATAAATTATACTATAGTAAAAATAAATAAACAAATAACAACTACGATCAAATAATAATACATAAATGATTAAAATAAAATGAAGTATATAAAAAATAAATAAATAATGAAAGATATAAATAATTAAAATAAAATAAATTAATAAATAATTAAAAAAACACTTACTAAAAGATATAAAAGAATGGTGGTTCTTGGAACACAAATGGACAAAAAAAAAAGTAAGAATAATTTTTAAGTTGTAAAGAGAAGAAAAATAATAAAAAAGGAACAGTGTTGTACTCTCGTGAGGCAAAGAGAGAGGGACGCATAGAGAGAGGGAATAAAAAAAAAATTGTGATGGGAGAGAAATAGGTTAAATTAGCGGGTTTAAGGATGAGCCTAAATTGCTTAAATTGTATTATTGGTCTCATACTTAATATTTCTTATATTTTTTTATTTTTAAAGTAGACCTTACTCAATTTTTTTCAATCACAAGGCCCGTATTGTTTATACTTATCATTTTTTTTTTCATTTTTAGCCCTCTCATTGGGCTTCGTCCCTGCTAATGAGGGAGATGATGCTGTTTTGAGAAATGTCATGCAGCGATCGGTCCAGGTGGCACATGATGTTGAAGGTGGAAGGGTTGGGTTTGGACTTGGTACTTGTACCTAGAATTCATGGTGATATATTTGAAGGAATGTAACCTACTTTGATGTACCATTACTAAATAAAGAGTTCTAAGTTAATGGTTATCTATTTAAGTAATGTAAGCTACTTTCATAATTGATTTCAAATTATGTTTTTTTAAAATGAAATTTTGTTTCCTTTATAGTTACAGGTGATATCTTTTGCGTATATATATTTTTTTTTGCTTTTATTATAGAGAAATTATAATGCGCTTCGAAATTGTGAGTCAAGCTCATCAAACTGATCACAACCCTTCATCAAGGGTAATGTTACAGCAAGTTAAATAACAGTTTTGTAGCTTAACATTGTCTCTAGCTAGTAAACATGCAAAGTGTGTGACTTTGCTAACTTGTGTATATATTGTGAAGGGCTAAGATTGTTACATCAAGGGTAATGTTACATCAAGGGCTAAGATCGTTTAACTCATTTTATACGGTGTGAGAGAACTTTGCTCTCAATTTCTAAAAACTTCATTGTTCTTAATATTGTGTTTTTGCTTTCTGTTTTGTGTTGATTCTTCACATGGTATAAGAGCTCCATCGACAAACGTCCATGGCGGCCACTTCAAGTTCTTCCTTGCAACAATCGAGTCAGTCGCTCTTTCGATCTACTTCCACATTGGATCGACCGGCAATTGCAAAAACTGTCAACTTCAACTTGCCGATTAAGCTGAATAGAGATAGTTATGTCTACTGGAAAACTCTGGTTTTGCCTTCAATCAGAGCCCTAGAGCTTGAAGAGTTTATCATTGGTGAACGATTTTGTCCAAGTAAGTTCACTGAACTACTCAATCATGTTACTCTTGAAAAGGAATCAGTGGTTAGTGAAGAGTTTTTGAACTGGAGAATGTTAGATCAATTCTTGCTAGGCTGGTTACTGTTCACTGTTAGTAAGTCACAGAGTGTATGTCATCGTTAAAAGTCTGGCAAACTCTTGAGCAGTTGTTTTCTCATCAATCCATGGCTAAGGTCTTGGAATTAAATCAGTAGCTACAGAATCTAAGAAAATGCTCTAGTTCAATTGCTGATTTTGTGTTGAAGGCAAAAGTAATTGGTGATAGTTTAAGGTCTTCTGATCAGGTAATGACAGACTGTGATCTTCTTCAAAGTGTTCTAAATGGACTAGGTCACCATTACGATCTTGTGGTGGTTATGATTACTTCACAGCAACAAAGTATGTCCTTACATGAAGCACAATATATGCTCATGATTCACGAGCAAATAATTGAACATTTGAGTTCAATTTCTTAGATTGAGGTTTTTGCTCCAACAGCTAATTTTGTTGTTCAACACAGTAACAATGGAGGTAAATCAAATGGCAGGGGTGGTGCACATAATAATGGTGGTAGAGGACAGTCTGGTAAAGGAAGGAGAGGTAGAGGAGGTCGCTGGAATAATTCTAATAATAGGCCTAAGTGTCAGATTTGTGGAAAATAGGGTCACTTAGTTGCCTACTACTATAATTGATATGAACGTGGTCCACAAGGAGTCAATAGCAATCCTAATACCAATCAGAATGTTATGCAGGCTTAGTCTCAAAGTGGAGGTTCACAAGATTTTAATATACAAGGTAACTTCACTCAGCAGGGTAACTTTAATTAGAATCTTAATCAGGCCAATTTCAGTCACAATACTGTTTATATGGCAACACTTGAAACGATTGGGAATCCATTTTAGTATGCTGACAGTGGAGCCTCCAGCCATGTCACTTCTGATTCAGGTAAGCTCTCCATCTATTCTCCTTATAGAGGTGATGCTAAATTGACTGTAGGTAGTGGCGAGCAACTGGCTATAAGCAATGTTGGTATGTCTTTTGTTGCTTTTCATACTATACCAGTTCATTCTTTGCGTTTGAATAATATTTTGCATGTTCCTAATATTGCAAAAAATCTGCTAAGTATCTTTAAGTTCACCCGTGATAACAATGCAATAGCTTAATTTTCTAATGATTATTTTGTGATTAAGGACAAACTTATCAAGAAAGTGTTGCTTAAAGGAACACCTAAGGAAGGGCTTTATCAACTGCAGCTTAAGGATGGTTCTAGTTTGTCTCCGCTCCCTAGTCTTTAATCATGCTCAGCTTCGGTTTATCTTACTGAATCCTTGTTAAATACTTTAATAAGTCTGTTTTACCATCGACTGTTAGTTCTTTTCCTTCAAATGACTGCAATGTTTTCGATCCTGGTTCATATTCTACTATAACTGTTCATAATTCTTCATTGAATACTAAAAATACTATCTCATTGTGGCACTCAAAACTTGGTCACCCTAACTCTAAAGTGTTGAAATAAGTTCTTAGTTCATTGCATATATCTTGTCCTAGTAATGCTATTGAGTGGTGTGATTCATGCAAGTATGGCAAAATGCATCAACTTCCTTTTTCTAGTATTATTTATCATACAACTCAGACTCTTGAGCTCATTTTTTCTGATATATGGGGTTCAGCTCTTGTTATTTCTAGTGAGGTTTACAAATATTACATAGTGTTTATTGATTGCCATACGCGTTACTCTTGGTTATTTCCTTTATCACTTAAGTCTCAAGCTTTGCCTACTTTTCTTCGGTTTAAAGAAAAAGTAGAATTGTTATTCAATGCCAAGATTAAAACACTTCAAACTGATATAGGAAAATAACTTGAAGTGTTTAAATCCTCTCTTGCACAGACTGGTATTACTTATAGGTTTTCTTGTGCCTATACACATCAACAAAACGATGTTCCCGAAAAGAAACATTATCATATTGTTGAGACTGGTTTAACCCTTCTTGCCCATGCTGGTTTGCCATTAAAATTCTGGTCCGATGCCTTTCTGACAGCTTCCTTGTTGATCAATAACTTACCTTCTTCCATCCTTCGTAATAAATCCCCTTTTTCAATATTTTTTTAATAGGTCAACGAATTATTCTTTTCTTAAAATTTTCGGTTGTACTTGTTTTCCCTATAGTCGGCCGTATTCTGCTCATAAGTTTGCATATCACACTACCAAGTGCATTTTTCTTGGGTACAGTATCATAAAGGATATAAGTGTCTTAGTGCTGCTTGGAAAGATTTTTATCTCTCGGAATGTTGTGTTTTATGAGTTTGATTTTCCTTATCATGCTCATTTTCCTGCCCATTCTGCCTCATTATATCCTATGCTTACTAGCCCTACTGTTGCTATTTCTCCTGTCAGTTTTCCCAAACACTGATCACCTGTTCCAACAGTTTCCCATCAGTTTCTTCAGCTTCCTTACCTGCTGCTACTTCCACCTCATCTTCTACTGTTCCTACAACTTCCTTACCTACTGCATCTTCTTCTCCTCGTTTGGTTGTTGAGTTAAATCCTCCTCTTGTTCCTTCAGCTCTTAGGCTTCCTTCTTCACGTCATTCCATGGTTACTAGGTCCCAAAAACCCAAGGTTTACTCGGCCTTGTGTCAATCTCCCTGTACATCTCCTATTGACACAGAACCATCTTTAGTTAATGTTGCTTTGGCTGATCCTAGGTGGAAAAAGGCTATGGTTGATGAATATGATGCCTTAATGTCGAATCATACTTGAGATTTAGTTCATTCTCTTGATGGCTACAATATTGTTGGTTACAAGTGGGTTTTTAGGATTAAGTATCATTCTGATGGTTCTATTGCTAAGTATAAAGCTTGGTTGGTAGCTAAGGGATTTCATCAAACTCCCAGTATAGATGTTTGTGATACTTTTAGTCTGGTGCTTAAGTCCTATACTCTTAGGGTTATTTTTACCATAGCTGTCACTCAAGGTTCACTACAAGAAATATGGCTTTTCTAATGATTGAAAGTTGTCGGTAATGACTAAGGACCGTTGGAAATACACATTTCCGATGGAAAAAGTTCGTCAGTCTTCGTTAGAAATGGTATGGTTGGAAATAATATTTTTTTGACGGACCGTCGGAAATATAGCTTTTCCGAGGGCAAAGAGTAGTCAAAAATGATAAAAATATACCTTAATAATATTATGGCAACCAATTGTTAAGAGAATATTTTTAACCGTATTTGTCGCTAGAAATAGTTCGATCATTACTAAGGAACCGTTTGGTTGGAAATAATATTTATCACCGATGACTATTATGGTTACAAAAACTTCTATTTCCAAGGAGCTTCACTATCAGAAATAATATATTACCAAGAGAGATTGCAATTGGAAATAAAAATATTATCAAGGAGGATCATAGTCAGAAATAATATATTATCGATGAGATTCGTAGTCAGAAATATTGTATTACCGAGGAGTTTTACAATAAAAAATAAGACAAAATTGAGGAAAATAATCGTCGGAAATAATGTATCACCAAGGAACAATAAAGTCGGAATTAATGTATTATTGATGAGATATATAGGCGGAAATATTGTTTTACCGAGGACCTTTATAGTTAGAAATAATGTATCACCGAGAAAAATTATGGTCGGAAATATTATATTATCCAGGAGATTTGCAGTTGGAAATATTGTATTATTGACGAGCTTCGTTGTTAGAAAAAAAATATATATTACTGAGAAACACTACGTTATTACCCAGATGCATTACAGTTGGAAATAATGTATTATCAAGGACATTCGTAGTCAGAAATACTATATTACGGACGCGCTTTGTGGGTGGAAATAATGTATTACCGAGCAACATTATAGTTCGAAATAATTTATCGCTAATGATATGGTTCTGTGAGAAATATTTTTTTTCCTTTTAAGGAATTGTTAGAAATGATGTATTAGCAAGAAATATAGTGATTTGAAATAAAATAGTACTGGTAGAAAATAACTTATTATCGAGAAATGTTATCTAAATATAAAAGTTATAAATATCTATTAATATTCTACTAAATGAAAGCAAGTACAAAAATAAAATAAAACACTTTATCAAATCATTGATAACAATATCCAATGTATCATGTGAAATTAAATACCCAATTGTCAACAAAAATATGCATAAAAGAAAAGGAACAAAGTTTTTTTCCAAATGTTTAAAGGTAGAATCATATGATAAAGAACATGAGTAGACATCAAATTAATTATCGAACGCTCCTTCAATGTGAACATTTAAATCTTCAGTGGCATTATCCTGCATAATAAAATATAATATTTATTAAAATCATATATAATTCCATAATGCAAATTAAAGATAATAATAATAATTTTTTAAAAAGAATAAGGTGGTACCACTAGTGGTGAACTCCCCCGTGTCATCGTTTGAAGTGAATTTTGTAATTCATGTACCAAATTTGACAAACTGTGAATTTGTTCCTTCATGGTTTTTAGTAAGCACGCTTATGGCAATTTGTACTGGTAGAGGAACCGAATACATTACTAGATTTTAGATCAGCACCTAACCCAAGAACACCACCATGACTAGACTTTCCAATAACCTCCTTATATATCTCTCATTCTTTTACCCTTGGAATTTCAGTTTGAGGAGTAGGTTTTTGTGACTCCATTTTTTTCTAAAATAAATAATTAACGCATAAAAATATGCATATTTTAAATAAAATAAAAAGAAGAAATATCATGTAGTTGATGATTGAAAAGAATATATAATATAAGACAACTTACGTGCATCTGCTCCGCTTTATCACTAGCCCAACGACCTTCTTTCTTATAGCTATGAAGCTTCTTAAAGAACTCAAATGGGGAAGGTTCATTTCCAGTTCGATCAAACTATATTTAAAAACAAAACAAAATAAAAAGAATAAATGGAATAAACATATATTTATTCATATTCAATTTACAAATGTATTGTATATAACTACACTATATACACAAATTTCAAAGTTTATTAAGGGTTAAAATAATTGTTACCTCTTCCTTTCTATATTTTGCCATTGGAACAGAGCCTGAAGTATGAACTACTATTGCATTAGCACCACGATTACTTTTATTTCTAGTACTTTTATCCTACAAATATCATGAGAAAGTTAAACAAATAATAAATAATATTGCAATGACAAATAGCATATGTATTATTTTCTAATTAATTTACCTGCCACTCTTTAGAAAGCCAAATATCAACCATCTCTGACCATACTGCAACATCAATCTGACTTGGACCATTGGTGTATCATTCTGCCCTTGTCTTGAAATGATCAAAAACACCACCTCTTATACTCGACATCCATTCTGAATATCGAATTTTAACATGTGCATCAAATGCTTCCCTCAACATTTTCTCAGAACACGTATAATTGAAGTTGGACTTAAAACGTGCATATAATGTGTCCCATTCTTCTTTGGGGTATAAAGCAAATGTTACCCAAGGGCCTTTGATGGATTGCTTGAATAAAACACCTAGATTACAGACAGCTTCAGGGGTTACAATACTGAAAAATTACCATTACATATTATTTTATTAATCAATTACCATAAAAAGTACAAAATATTACAATCTTTAAAATATATATATATATATATATATATATATATATATCGACTGATTTTTTTACCTATTATCATAAATTTCAATTGTCATGCCTTGTTCCTTTATACCTTTACCCTTTCCTCTACCTTTTCTTTTAACAGAACCAGAATCTGTAGGTAAAAAAAACAATCAATTGATATATAAATCTAAATTGACATATAACAGAAAGAAAGAAAAATCAAATCAGTATAAATATTCTTACCTTCTGAGTTAGGCTGAACATCAGAGCATAATTCTTGGGATTCTGTTACTTCGTCAGTAAGTGATGATATCACAGAATCATATAGTTGCTCAGTAGAAGCACTAGTAACACGCTTGTTTCTCCTTGTTACGACCATGACATAATGATGTTGCTTAGTGAAAGTATTAGCATGACGCTTGTTTTTCCTTGCCATGACTATTATTTATAATATTTAATGTATAAATACAACATTTAGATATCATTGACAGACACTAATACATATTGATATTTCAAGAAGTACTGAAATCATGAAGAAAATCCAATCCAGTCAACTTCAAGATCATCTTATATAATAAGAGAGACGAATTTATCTTAAAACAAAAGTAAGTCTATTAGGTCAACTCTATCATGTGAGAAGCAAAGTAAATTAGAATTTTCTAAGGTTTTTATCAATGGATTTCTGCACAGAGCTGTTAATTGCATGCTGGTTTTTATCAATGGTTGTGGAGTTTTAGTAGGTTTTGAATTGTATGTGACTGTTTTTTCACATGGGTTTGTAACTGTGTTGGGATTGTTTATTGCATCCTCTCTTCTTATTTTTTCAATTTAATTCTATTATGATTTCTTTACTTCTCACATGATAGAGTTGACCTAATAAATTTATATAAGTTCAACAACAACCTATCAAAGCAAAATTACAACTTAAATATCAAGATATCTTAATAAAAAAAAAAAAACCTCTAACTACTACAAACAAATAAGTATACAGTAAATTAATGAATTTCTACTTGATTGAATGCTATTAAAATAAGTTTCAAAAAAAAAAGAATACTATTAAAATACTTATACGAACAACAGTCATACAAGAGTTTCAAACTCTTCACCAAAAAGTTTGCATGTAAAAAATAAACTTTAACTTTTTCTTTTTCTTTTTGTGACCTCGAGAATTACAAACAATAAACCAATAAAAACAAATATATACCAAACAAACATCACAAATAATTTTGAAGAGAACTATACCGGAGATTGAAGAGGACTTGTGTACAGGAGATTGAAGAGCACTTGTGCTTTCTTTTGGACAAGTTACTTTGCTTCACTTTTTCAAACCCTAAAAAAAAAAAGATGATTCTCAATGGTGATAATAGGAGACGGCTATTTCAAAACTTAAAAATAAGTCTTCAAAAAAAAAAATTTATGTTCAAACCCTAAATAAGAGTCTTGATAAACTTTCCTAAAAATAATAAAGTTGGATCCTTTTTGGGTACATTTTTAGTATAAAATCGTAAGCATTAATGTTCTGGTTGAATACAATTAATGTTAACATATATTTAGTTGGTGTTTCCAATTATTGTGTAAAAACAAATAATATTGTTATTATTATATATTAAATTAATGTAATTAAAATTGATTGATCATGCAATTAATTTTATTTTTTTTTTGGTTTGATATTACAGATGAGGTATTGGAAAGCTTGGGAGAAGGAAACTTAAACAACAGAGTACCTTGTTGCAATGGAACTAAGACTTAGTCCTGTCCAGTTCAAGTCAGTCTCATATACCAAACGTGCCCTATTCTAATGGCCAATATCTTTCCTAATAGTTTTTTTAATTGTAGGAAGAAATATATTAAAAGTGTGGTGTAACACGATATCATTTTAAATTTTATGGGGATAATTAATAATATCCCATCGAAAAAGGAAAAACATAAACGATAGTTAAAAACCAATGGCCTCTAATATTATGATGTATTTTTAAAAGCAGGATTTGACAGGAAAATGACTCCAATGCCCACACAAGTAAATGACGTAGCAGGTATTGACATTAGTGTCCATACAACTACTGACTATTGACTCCAATGCCCTACCAAGGCCTTGTAAAAGTAGGGAAGATTGGTGGAAAGAAAAAAGAGAAAATTATAAAATTTTAGAGTTTTTCTAATTACCTTGTTCTCTTTCAAATTATTATTAATATCTCGGTAATATTATCATACTTGTACATCAGCTAATCCTCAGTATTATCAGTAGCCTAATACTAAAAAGAAGAGCTTAATTTTTATATAATAAACTTATAAAGGGTTGGTAGAAATGGACATTTTTATTCCCACGGCTTCAATCCTCAAATCTCTATTTTTTTTTTTTTAGGAATAGAAAAATCATCTGTAAATGGGGATGGAAATGATTTTTAACCCTATTTCTAAATGGAGATGAGGATGGAGATAGGTCCCCATCCTCGTTTCTCAATTTCCCTCAAATAAATTTTCAAAATATTTCCTTTAGGCTCTCAATTACAAGTTTTTGATGCATCCTGCTTTTAAGGGCAACGAACTTTGTGGATCTCCACTTGCTAACAATTGTATGGTTCCGGAATCTGATGATGAAAATGGAGGAGGAAATGATGGTGAAGATGAAGTTGGATTGGTTTCTATGTAAGCATGTCACTTTAATTTTGGTGGGCTTATGTTTTGTAATAGATTCTTTACTTGTCAATAGAAGACGGAAGTACACGTACTGGAGATAAATTTTTGAAGTGTTGTGGCAGGAAAATGATATGTGCCAATTTTCCAAGGCAATGAAGACAATTTCATTTTATTAGGAAAATGATATGTGCCAATTTTCCAAGGCAATGAAGACAATTACATTTCATCATGAAAATGATATGTGCCAATTTTCCAAGGCAATGAAGACAATTTCATTTTATTAGGAAAATGATATGTGCCAATTTTCCAAGGCAATGAAGACAATTACATTTCATCATGAAAATGATAGAAAATTCCTTAGAAAAGTTTTTTTTTTTAATTATATATTTCAAATTTTTATAATAGATTAAAATTTAACTTTAGTGAAATTAGACCCATGAGTTAATTAATAAAACGATTAATCTTGTGTTTTACTCCCACAAGGTTGAATTCCCTCATGGGTACCTACACGACCAAAGGCGATAATTTCCTACTTCCCAAAGATCGTAGTGTTCGGCGAGGGCTTTAGTTTTGAACTTTGGGCACATTAAGCGGATTCAAGCGATGTCTGGATTATATAAAAAAAATAAAAAACACACTTTACTATTAGTGTATAAGTTATGTATTCCAATAATTGTTGGATAATTGTAAAGATAATAGTTAGGTTTGTGTAATTGTGAAAGAGAAAGAAGTTAAAAAGCCTTGACTTAAAAGTCTACTTCGTTAACACCGGGACCTATAGCTCTTTAAAAGTTCTTGACTTTTAATGCGAAGTAACTATTAGGAAATTTCCTACAAATTTCCTAATCAGCTAAATGGAGTCTTCCTCTTTCCATCATTGACTTGGAGTCTTCCTCCCTCGGGCCATATTTCTAAATGGAGATGAGGATGGAGATAGCTCCCCCATCCTCATTTCTCAATTTTTCCAAAATAAATTTCTAAAATATTTCCTTTAAGCACTCTTAGAGACCAAATTGATAATTGCCCTCCATAATATTTTTTTTATTTCAATTTTTTTTTTGAACTAGTGGAGTTCCACCAAAATTTTTTTTTTTCAATTTTGTGGTGCAATTATCATCTTGCCCCATATAGTCTAACGGCCAGTATCCTTTCTAATAGTTTTTTAAATTGTACGAGGAAATATTTTAAAAGTGTGGTGTAAGAGGAAATATTTTAAAAGTGTGGTGTAAAATGATATTCTTTTAAATATTAGGGAGAGAATAATAATATCCCGTTAAAAAATGAAAAACGTAAAGGATACTTAAAACCGAATGGGCTCTAATAGTATGATCATTTTTCAAAGCTGGATTTGACAAGGAAAATGATGTGTGCCAATTTTTCTTTATAAAGGCAAAAGGAAATTAACTTCAGAAAATAAATAATGTTTTGATCCCAAAACAACACCTATAGGGACCATTAAGTATTGGTCCCAATATATGACGTATAGCGATCAAAATATTTTCGTTCCAACACCATACCTATAGGGAAGAAAATTCGTCTCAATAGACATTTTATAAGGACGAAACGAAATTGGTCCCTAAATTCTAGATATGGAGATTCGTCGTTATAGTGTTTTTATTGGGACCAATTTCATTTTTGGTCCAAATAGCTGTATTGCGACCCACTTGTAGGGACTAAATTTAGGACGAATTTATTTTGGTCCCTAGACACTTTAGTCCCTACAGGCACAATTTCTTGTAGTGTATATCATATTACATAAAAATAGTTCAATTTAATTCAACACACCAAACGCACCCGAATGGTCTGTCTTACAATGGATGATATGTTTGTATTGGTTATGTATATATTTGCCTTGAAGACAAACAATTATGGTCGGAAAAATTTAACCTTTTCTGAGGACAAGTTACTTATTGTCGGAAATTATAATATTTTTAAGGACTAAGACGGTCGGAAATGTTTGTTTTTTCTAACGAAAAGTTACATCATATCAGAAATGTCATGACATTTTCGAGAAACAAGTGTTTTGGTCGGAAAAGAGTCAATTTAGCTAAATAATGTTTCCGACTTGTATAGATCAAGGGCTATAGCTAGTTAATTATTTAGCGTGTGACATTTTCGACATAGCCATTGGAAAAATTGAGCGTGTGACTTTATTTAGCGTGTGACTTTGCTGACTTGTATAGATCAAGGGCTGAGATTATTTAGCTGATCATAGTATATATATTGTGAGATATGTATTGTTGATGTAATCTGGAACCTTATCATTTTATACCGTGTGAGAGAAATTCACTCAAAATTTCCAGAAAATTCATTGTTCTTCGTATTGTGTTTTTGCTTTCTGTTTTGTGTTGATTCTTCACGGAAATAATAGCCTTCAAGTGTTCTTCTTCATTATGAGATTTGTTTTTTAGTACTACACGTGTTGCACACATTCTTCCTGTTTACAATAATTGTTGAGTATGTTCTGACAGGTCGAATTGATACATTAGTTTCACCCTAGGAAGCACGGACACTTCAAAACCCTCGCGTGTCGGAGTGTCGGAGTGTCGGACACGCCAACACGCGAGGACACGCGTGTCCAAAATAGGACACGCGTGTCCGTTGACTTCAGCAGACCGTTGACCAAGGGACACGGCAGGGACACGCGTGTCGGACACGTTTAGGGCCGTTTTGTAATTATTTTTTTAAAAAAATGGGGTCAATTTATAAATTTAAAAAATATAGGGTTAAAAATAAATTTTAAAAGTTTAAAATATTTTATGAATTGACTAGTTTTTGATAATGTTTTACAAATTATATTTTATGAATTGATTTGTTTAATTATGAATGGATGAAGTTATTTATATTTTAAATATAAATATAAAATATATATTATTTTAATTGCCGTGTCCTGCCGTGTCCGTGTCCTAGTTTTTTGAGATTTGCCGTGTCCCCGTGTCATCCCGTATCGTGTCGCCGTGTCCGTACTTTTTAGGTTTCACCTAAAATTTACTACTGTTCGTGAGAGCACTAATTCTATAAAGCTAAAAGTTTCCCCTGTGGGGCCTCAATGAAGGTAGTGGAGAAAATGTTATACGCACTAGATCAACAACTAGTGATCATAATTAGATGGGCACCTGATCAGCTCAGATATTTTCACCTTTCTTTTTGCTTATATAAAGGCTAGCCAATATAGTGACATGTATTGTGAGCTATCACTATACATAATATTGGGCCAACTGCCATGGCCATTTCCCTCAAGTTTCTCCTCCATGCTTGTCTTCTTCTTATATGCCTTCTCTGTTCTACTTTAGAGAACACCAATGCCAAAGTGCCTGGAGAGGACCAACACCCTCATAGCCACATTGTATCTGTCTCTTCTCTGTTACCATCTACCGAATGCAACCGTTCGAGAAAAGGTTAATTATATTCTTTAATAACAATTTTACTTATATTATATTATTACTAAAGGTGGGGTTAATTAATTAATTATTCTCTCTCTCTCTCTCTCTCTCTCTATATATATATATATTCTTGATGAGTTTCTTACACACACTAAAAGCTTTATTTTGTGTTGGTGCGTGTCAGTTTCAAGGAAAGGTACTTCTCTAGAATTAGTACATAAGTACGGACCATGCTCTGAACTGAAACATGGCAAAGCAAACACACCTTCGTGGTCCCAAATTCTACTCAAAGACCAAGCCCGAGTTCGAGCAATCAACGCTAGGCGTCGGTACATGAATTTGGATCGAAATCAGTCCGAACACACGAAGGCCACAACCCTCCCCTTTGGCTATGACACAGTAATCGGAGGAGGTGAATTCTATGCAAAGTTGGATATTGGCACACCAGGACAGTCTAATTATGTGATATTAGATACAGGTAGTGACATTACCTGGATTCAATGCAAGCCATGCGCAAAGTGCTTTAAACAACCTGGTCCAATCTTCGATCCATCCAAGTCTTCAACATATACTACCATTCCATGCAACTCCCCCAGATGCATTCTACTCTCTGCTTCAAGTAATTATTTATTATTATTATTGCAATGTAGTTTTGTTATTATTGTTTTGGGTTTTTTAATTAGAATTCTCTAGATACATTATTGGATTTAAATTTAAAACAAAATGTGAACATACAGGGCCACCGCATCCACGAGGTTGTTTGTCCAATAAGTGTTTTTACCGGTCTGGGTATGCTGATGGTACTTACACTTACGGATATTTCTCGCAAGACAAGTTAACATTTAAATCAGTCAACCGCAAATCAAATGTAATCGTAAATAACTATTTGCTTGGATGCGGCATAAACAACAGTGACGGCGGAGGCTCTGATATTGGAGTAATGGGTCTTAGCCGAGCTCCAATATCTTTTGTATATCAAACAGCCCCATTGTTCAAAAAATACTTCTCATACTGTTTGCCATCAGATTTCAGTTCCACTGGATACATCACTTTCGGCAAACCTGATGATCTCATGAACAAGTACATCAAATTCACACCAATTCCAACGACACCCCAACAATCACAATTCTACGATGTTATCATAACTGGCATCAGCGTTGCCGGGAAAAAACTACCCATTAAGAGTTCGGTTTACACCAAAGGGGGTGCAGTTATCGACTCGGGCACGGTCATTACTCGTCTGCAACTGCATGCTTATGCGGCGCTGAGATCAGCTTTTCGCAAAGCGATGTCACGTTACAAGATGGCAGCCCCGGATGGGATCACTGACACTTGTTATGATTTTAGCAGATACGAGACTGTTGTGGTACCAAAAGTTTCGTTTTTCTTCAAAGGTGGTGTTGAGTTAGAGGTGGACGTGAAGGGGATTTTTCTTCCCAATAGTGTGGAACAAGTGTGTTTGGCGTTTGCTGCAGCCGATAAGGGAGATGGTGCTACTTTGGGAAATATCATGCAGCGATCCGTCCAGGTGGTGCATGATGTTAAAGGTGGAAGGGTTGGGTTTGGACCTGGTACTTGTACCTAGAATTATGGTTATATATTTGAAGGAATGTAACCTATTTTCATGTACTATTACTAAATAAAGAGTTTAAGTTATTGGTTATATATTTGAAGTAATGTTCTGAAGATATACACCTATAAGCTGAAAACACTCTTGAACTCAAGAAGCTAAATGATCAAGAGAAGCCATAGATGTGTTGAGAGAAAAACTCTCGTTTCTGATTTTATAAAAACTCAGATTAATTACAATAATGAGACTTGCTCATTTATATATTACATAATCAGAATATTAATTAGCAAAGCTAAAAAAAGAGGGATCACGCTAATGACATTGCATGATCCAAAAACAGAATTGCACAAGTTGACAAATCAGAATAACTGATTTGTAGCTAACTTGGCAATTTGGCAAATCCGAATTTCAGCTGATGTGCATAAGCCTCATGGTAATACTGTGCTCCTTCATCATACTTGAACCAATCGCCTTTGCATGCTTCAGATTGTTGCTTGCTTGTATCGCACGTCATAGAACCTGCCACAATGTTTTTCATAATCGCAAGTCGTGTGAATGCTCTGTTGTGCTTGTTGCTGTGTTGATCAAAAGCTGAAGCAACTGTCACTAAGGTCTTATACTTAACAAATGTAAGCTACTTTCATAATTGATTTCAAATTATGTTTTTTTAAAATGAAATTTCGTTTACTTTATAGTTACAGGTGATATCTTTTGCGCATTTTTTTTTTTTTTTGCTTTCATTGTAGAGAAATTAAAAGAATATAAATGCAAATTAAAAATGGGCTTCGAAATAATATAGCCTTCAAGTGTTGTTCTTAATTATGAGATTTGTTTTTTTTAGCACTACATGTGTTGCACACATTCGTCCTGTTTACAATAATTGTTGAGTATGTTCTGACAGGTCGAATTGATACATTAGGTTCACCTAAAATTTATTACTGGTCGTGAGAGCACTATAATTCTATAAAGCTAAAAGTTTCACCTGTGGGGCCTCAATGAAGGTAGTGGATAAAATGTTATACGCACTAAATCAACAATTAGTGATCATAATTAGATGGGCACCTGATCAGCTCAGATATTTTCATCTTTCTTTTAGCTTATATAAGGCTGGCATATATATATATATATATATATATATATATATATATATATATATATATATATATATATATATTATAATAAGTGTGTTGGGGTTGCACTAAATCAACAATTAGTGATTCGTCAAATGGCATGCTATTCTTGTAAGCTATCACTATACATAATTTTGGGCCAACTGCCATTGCCATTTCCCTCAAGTTTCTCCTCCAAGCTTGTCTTCTTATATATACCTTCTCTGTTCTACTTTAGAGAACAGTCAGACCACAATGCCAAAGTGCCTGGAGAGGACCAATACCCTCATAGCCATATTGTATCCGTCTTTTCTCTATTACTATCTACCGATTGCAACCATTCGAGAAAAAGGTTAATTATATCCTTTAATATCAATTTTACATATATTATATTATTACTAAAGGTGTGGTTAATTAATTAATTTAAATTTATAATTTTAACATCTCTCTCCACACACAAAGCATTTGCCTTGGTAGTTTGGAGGCTTCAAAACCTCCAAGCCACCAAGATTCAAACCTTGGTGGTGTAGATTTGTAAATAATTATTTCCCACCATTACCTATAACACCACAATTGTATGGATAGACCCCTCCCGTTACTGAGAGTAGTTGTTCAATTATAAAATTTGAATCAATAGCATCAGCAATCTCTCTTTCAATATAAATAACCATGGAGCTTGCTACAAACTCTTGCTCCATTTTATTGCGAATTGATGTTTTAATAAGTTTCATAGTTGAAAATGCTCGTTCTGTTGTTGTTGTGGAGACAATAAAGAAATAATATTGTGACCTTTTACTTTGAACTAAAGAACGACATAATTCAGAAAGAGAAGCAATATTTTGAAATTGTAGCTGACAAAGTACATCTAACTTATAATGTCTCAATTGTCTCTTCAAAGTGTTTATGTCATTTCCAGTTAAATCCTGAGGATAGAATTTCTCAGTAAGAGTGCAAATAACATCTATACTGAATGATTTGAAACCATCAGTAGGATTTAAAGCCTCGCTTAGAGTAAGAAGTTTCATTGTTTTCTTTGCAAATATGTTGTTCAACTCCATCAAATGAAAATCAATTACAGTATTAAATATATTAAAAGATAATAATGCTCCACTGTAATATTATTCCTCTGCTGACAAAAATGTCTTGTACTTTTCATGTAACGTTCACCCATATCAGGCATATCAATGTCATATTTTTCACAAAATGATACCACATTTCAAAAAAAAATTATCCCACTCATCTTCTCGGAGATGTTAAAGAAGTAGTTTTGTAGTTAAGACCAAATTCAATGCATTTAAGATATCTTGAGATTTCATTTGCAGTGCACGAAAAAGTACATCAGAGATTCCTAAAACTCTATGCAATACCAACAAGATAAACACAAAGTCAAAATTTCTCATATCTTTATATGCACCTTGGGCCTCTCCACATATATTACCATTCAATCCCACATTTGAAAGCTTTTAAGAAGGGTACAAGTTGAGCCAAACATGTCAATCAACCTACTAATATAAGTAAAATGTGAACTCCAATGAGTAAGTCCAGCTCGCTGTAAAGTATGAATTTGATTAGCCCATGTACCACTCTCAAGTTCTCCTGAAGCTATCATATCTATAATTTCATCTTTTCGAATTAATTTCAATTCAGAATGACGTTTAGCAGAAGCACCAACAAAGTTAACAATGGAACTTAACTTAGAGAAAAAAAAAAGCCATACCTCACGCACTTCTTTAGATACTGCAACTAAAGCTAATTGTAGTTGGTGAACAAAACAATGAACATAGTAGGCATATGGACAATCTTTAAGGAACAAAACTTGTAATCCATTCCATTGACCCCACATGTTGCTATTGCAAGTCAGGTCAGAGCCCATTTCGATTCGTAGTGATTCCTTAGCCCTTTATATGTGTTGGGCTTTTACTGGTGGTTTTAGCATTTTGGGCTTGTTTAGGGCCTGGTGTAATTTAACACACAATATTAATCAACCCAAAAAAATAAATTTTAATAATTTTTTAAATAATTTTTTCAAAAGTATAATTGATTTATGATATTAAATAATAAATTGTAAATGGAAGTTTATTAAATCTCGACCGTTGTACAATTTTTGTCTAATTTCATAATTTAAATAACTGATTTTAGGATCTAAACAATCGGATCTACTTTATAGAAATGATAAAATATTAATTTTGGGTCTACTTATTACATAAATTATTTGTCTATCATTGTCATTAGATCTATCATGATCACACCAACAATTAATTTCTTGACTATTCATCCACAATAAATAATTATTCTCAGTCATCACCAAAATAATAAAATACCATTCATATTACTTTTATAGATTAAGGGCATCTCCACGCTAAATGTTACACTATTTTGGTATTAAAAAAAGGGTTAATTGCACTAACATCCCCTGTTGAATGGTGTTATTGCACTCGCTGGCAAGTTTTCCGTTTATTGCACAAACCA
Organism: Xanthoceras sorbifolium; assembly: GCA_003430845.1. NCBI lineage: Eukaryota > Viridiplantae > Streptophyta > Magnoliopsida > Sapindales > Sapindaceae > Xanthoceras > Xanthoceras sorbifolium. Next base: position 28,387,848 of record CM010616.1, read on the forward strand.
CCCCTCGATTTCGTTGACTGGACCGTTGACTCGCGGGCAAATTAATATTTTGGTCAAAAAGACCATTTTACCCTTGCCATTTTATTTTATTTCTAACTTATTCAATAAATTATTATTTTTAATAATTATATAAATATTTAATTATATAAAAATAATTTATATAATTAAAAAATAAAAAATAATCATATTCATCAAACAAATTACCACCTACATCATCAACATCATCAATTCCAGATTTTTTTTTTTCCCAGATTCATCATCAATCAAAATATTTCAATTCCAGATTTTATTTTTTTTTAACCCAGAATTAACCCAAATAATTCATCATCAAATTAACCAAATTCATCATCAATCATCACATTAACCCAAACACATTCATCATCAATCATCACAGAAAACCCAAACACATTTTACCCAGAAAACACTTCTCTTCTTCTTCTTGTTCTTTATTTTTTTTTCCCAGAAAACCTTTGCGATGGAGACGCGATGGTCTCCATCGCAGAGCCACCATCGCAGATGGATCTCTCATCTGCGATGGTCTCCATCGCAGATGGAGCTCCATCTGCGATGGATCTGAGATGGACTCCATCGCAGATCTGCGATGGATCTGAGATGGACTCCATCGCAGATCTGCGATGGAGTTGAAGGGGAGAGATTAGAGATCGCAGAAGAAGACTGAACCCAGAAGAAGAAAACGTGTATGATGAAGTCCATCGCAGAAGAAGACTGAACCCAGAAGAAGAAAACGTGTTTGAGATGGCAGAGCTCAGCGATGAATGTATGTTGAAGTCCATCGCAGATGGAAGCTCCATCTGCGATGGATCTGAGATGAACTCCATCGCAGATCTGCGATGGAGTTGAAGAGGGGGGGGGGGGATGGATTTAAGGGTTTAGAAAGAGAATGAGAGGGGGGGAGCGATTCTCTGGAGAAAAATGAAGAAGAAGAATGGATGGAGAAAAATGAAGAAGAGTGGAGAGATGGTTCCAGATTTCTGGAACCATCATCTTCAATTTTTTTTTTTTTTTTTGAGCAATGGACCAGATGATATCTGGTCCATTGGATGGAGATATTTCCCATCTAATGGACCAGATCTCATCTGGTCCATTATTTTTTTAATTATTTTTTTATTATATAATTAAATATTTATATAATTATTAAAGATAATAATTTATTAAATAAAATAAAATGGTAAGGGTAAAATGGTCTTTTTGACCAAAATATCAATTTGACCACGAGTCAACGGTCCAGTCAACGAAATCGAGGGGTGGTTTGTGCAATAAACGGAAAACTTGCCAGCGAGTGCAATAACACCATTCAACAGGGGATGTTAGTGCAATTAACCCTTAAAAAAAATATTATTATAGAATATAGGGATATTTCTATTTTTTCTCCTCACGATTCAGTTAATAATATTTTATCCCTTCACATTTTAAAAATAGACATTTTCCCCCCTAAAGTTAACTTTCCATCCAAAAAGTTACTGTTTTGTTAAAATTAAAGGGCAAAAAGGTAATTAATTGAAATAGTATGTTAAAAGATAAAAAAATATTTAAAAAAATAATTTTGATAAAAAGTAAAAGGAATAGTTAAAATAAAAAAAAGATTAGATCTCTACCGTCTATCTGAGGTGAGATGGACGATAAAGATTATTTATTCTTAAAAAAATTATTATAAATTTTTTAATTTAAAAAAAATTAAAAAACTTAAAGTTTGAAAGTGGAGATCCAATCTTCCACCCAAAAAAAAAAAAACAAAAGAAACTTGTTAGAGATCCAGCCATGGCTGAATCTCCAGCGCGACGAAACCACCAGGTTTCGTCAACGAAGACGAACCCATCTGGGTTCGTCAACGATCTGGGTTCGCCGTCGACGGTAAACCCAGATCTAGGTATTAAAAAAAAAAATCGAAGAACCCTTCTGGGTTTCGATCGAACCCAGATCTGGGTTTGAACAAAGAACCTTGATTTGGGTTCGAACGAAGAACCCAGAAGGGTTCTTTCGAAGAACCCATAAAGGGTTTTTTTTTTTTAACTATTCCTTTTACTTTTTATCAAATTCATTTTTTCAAATATTGTTTTGCCTACTGTTTTAATTAATTACCTTTTTGCCCTTTAATTTTAACGGAACAGTAACTTCTTGGATGAAAAGTTAACTTCAGGGGAAAAATGTTTATTTTTGAAACGTGAGGGAGTAAATTATTGTTAACTGAATCGTGAGGGGGGAAAATAGGAATAACCCTAGAATATACTTGTATCAAATTCTTTTACACTGCAATTTATTGAATACTAAATTGGTATAAAAAGTATTTTTAAAAAAATATTTTATTCTTTATATAATATTAATTAATTTTTATTTGATAACTTATATAAGCTTAATTAATTTTTTTGATATAAAAATATTATTCTTAAATAATTAATTATATAATATCTAAAAAATAATTATTTACATAATTACTCACATATTTTTTTTCAATAGTTGATCAAATCATACTTTACCTTAAGTATACTTTAACGCATAAGCTTTTAATTTAATAAATACATTTTATTCAATTTCACTTAATTTTAATTTTACTATATTTTAATGTTATTATTTTTATTATATTACAAAATTTGTACATTATAATTATTAAAAAATTAATTTAATATAAAAATTTAATATTAGTTAAATATATAATTATGTATATTAATTAAATAAATTATGTATATTTTATTATTTATTAAATTTTTATAAATATATTAAATTAATAAAATAATATAAAAAAATATAATTTATTTAAATTAAATAAAAGAGAACAAAATGGAGATTTTACGGAATTCTAAAAATTTTGTGTTTTGCTAGTGTCACACCAAATTTTAGTGTGATATTGTAGCAAAGCACTAAATTGTTTTTTTGGGGATATGGGATTTGGTGTCCAAATCCCAAATATTTTATAGTGAGAGTTACTATTTTAAAATGAGTTTGTAATATTTGATCCGATCAAATTTCAATATACTTCTAATTCAAAGTGGTGTCACATAAAAAAAAAATGTTAACAATAATAATCACATATCATATGATCTAAAATAAACTCACATAAGATATTTATTAAATTTTTATTTAATCTTATATTGCCAGTCAAACGAACAAAAAGAATTTGAAAATTGAAGTATCTATTCAAGATTTGGAAGATCCATCGACCATGCATCCAGTCAATATTGGAGTTTAAGTCAACCAAACATAACATAATGTAAGGTGTATGACCAATTCTAATTTTGTGGACCCTTTATGTTTGCACGGATTCTGACTGAAGAAGAAAAATATCAGTAAATGTCATGATCAATCTTTAAAAATATGGATCAAGAGAATGAAAATTATTGAGAGACGATAATCAAATTGATTCAAAAAGTATTCGGCTTCTTGTTCTAAATTTGCTAGTCAACAGCAAAAATATATATACGCAATTGCAAATCAAAATGGCAGATAACTTTTTTTTTGTCGTCTTTTATTTTTTGCATTGTTTTCCTCTTCCTGTTTGAAGAAAACGTTCGTTTCTGGAGCTGTGGAGGCGGCTGATCATCACCATGTTGTGGAAATGAAATCACTTGCACCTGCATCGACTTGCTTTGCTTCTACTAAAGGTCGGTCACTGCTCTTCTCATAGCCTGAACCAAGCCAATATTGATATCGTTTCTACAGATTTTGATGCTTTAACAGTTTTGTATTTGTGCAATTGCATACCAATTTCAATTTTCAATATGTTAGTATTCAATTAATTTTTCAGGTCTTTATGGTATGCAAATAGTTCACAGATACGGACCCTGCACACCACTTGGTCAAGAGAATCCGTCTCCCGATTCTCACCACATCTTAATAAAAGATCAAGCTAGAGTTCGCTCTATAAATTCAAAAACTTCCAACAAGTATGCCACGTACGACCATGATGGGTTGAGGACACGCTTGACTGTCAAAGCTGAAACTTTTCAGCCGCACACGATGACACTTTTTGGCCGCGACATTGGCGCAGGCAATTACATTGTCAAAGCTGGTTTTGGCACCCCAAAACGTGAATTCAACTTGATTTTTGACACAGGCAGTGACGTCACTTGGTTGAAATGTGTATCAAACGGCGGTTATCAGCCTTCTGCATCTTCAACATCTACCAACGCTACGTGCAATCCTGGATCAAATTGTAGTTTTACTATCAATTATGTCGACAAGTCCAGTGTTAGTGGATATTTGATCAATGATACTATTGGAAAAATTACCTCCCCAAAACTTCCCTAGAAATATGCTAAATATCAGAAATAACAGAAAAATAAAATAGAAAATAATAACAATCACCACAACACAATAATTTACGTGGAAAACTCCAAAACCACAAGAAATTCACTATGTGATAAATTATTACAATCACACAGACTATTCTCTTAAAACTACGACACCAATACACTCACACTCTCTCAAAGCATAAAATAATTCACATCTTTCTACACTCTAAAATAAGAGAAACAAGAAAGGAATTTAATTAGAATTAAATACAGTGCTTTAAGTGTATTTAATTGGTGCAATTAGAAACTAAGGGCTTGGTCTTCTTATATAGCCTTGAGAAGCCTTGACATATTCTTATTTTTCCAATGTGGGATTCATATCCCTTTCATTTTCTTCTCATTTGCTTTCACAATTTTGCCAATTTTTCAACAAATCTCTACCTTGCCAAAATACAGGAAACCTTCGCCCTTCCGCCGCAACTTTCATGCAACCATTGTCTATACCGACAATCATAATTCTCAACCCAGAGAACTATCATACTCCACCAAAAAAGTATACCACCTAGAATTAATCACTAATTATAAGATTTTCACCTCGCCACATGTCGAACAAACTTGCTGAAATTTATGGTGCAACTCCCATGTTGGCTTTTCCGGAAGTTCTTCAACCATCGACATAATTCTACCACACACCTTGCATCAATGCCGCCAACCAATGCCCGTGTGCAAACTTATGGACCCACTAGTAGTGACACATCCTTTTCCATAGCACCTAGTGATATGCTATAAGGATGTACATATCCTTCTCAAAGGATAAATTCAATGTCTTCACAAGACACACTATTAACTTGATTGTTGGAGTTACCTGCCGAACCTGCTCCACGTTTTGACAATTTTTCTTAACGTGCCCAGATTGCCCACACGCCCAACAAAATATTTTTTTCTTGGAGTTATTCTTCTTCCAATTGCTCCCATTGCTAGCTACCAATGCTGTGTCTTCTGATGAAGTACGACCTCCACCCTTCAGCCTTCTTTCCTCAGAAAGGAATTTACGGTAACTTTTGTAAAATTCAGAGTCTCCTTCCCATATACCAAAATAGGTTTTATATGTTCATAGGAAGATAGAAGAGACAATATAAGCTTTAATGCCTTATCTTCGTCTTCAATTTCAACTCCAATAGACTCCAGTTCAGAAACAATACCATTGAGAACACTCAGATGATCTGAGATTTTTGCACCTTCCTCCATACGCAGAGTATGAAACTGTTCCTTCAAGTACAACCGATTTGAGATGCCTTTTGCCTGATACAACCCTTCAAGCTTTTCCCAGAGTTCCTTGGCTGAATGTATTCCATGCACATTTATAAGGACATTATTGGCCAAACACAGACGAATCACACTTGCAGCTCTCAAATCCATTTCTTCCCAATCTTCATTGCTCATACTAGACTCACCTTTGCTGGAATATTTTAAAACAGAGTCTGATTTCTCCTTTAATACCTTGTGTAACCCAGATTGTATTAACACATCCTTGACTTGCACTTGCCACAAGCCAAAATTAATCCTTCCATCAAATTTCTCTACACCAAACTTCAAAGAACTTGAAAATTTAGACATTCTAACCGTATACTGAAATAGTGCCTGTAGTCCGTGAACAGCACTCCAGGTAAGTTCCCAGGAAAGAGAGGTGGGTCACAATGGACACACTTAAATACCAAGTCTTTCTTAGCCAGAACCTTCCTTAGACAAGCACTTCCACAATACTACCACACTTAACTCCAGCAACCAAGAATAATTTAGACCAAGAACAATTCTTTTCTGATGTGGAAGATCAGACAATGCTGCAACCACAGAACATACTAAGAATTTTCTAAAACCTCTGACACCTTAGCAACCAACCTAGGCTCTGATACCACTTGTTGGGAAAATTACCTCCCCAAAACCTCCCTAGAAATATGCTAAATATCAGAAATAACTGAGAAATGAAATAGAAAATAATAACAATCACCACAACACAATAATTTACGTGGAAAACTCCAAAACCAGGAGAAAAAACCACGGCCCTCAGAAAGAAATTCACTATGTGATAAATTATTACAATAACACAGACTATTCTCTCAAAACTACAACACCAATACACTCACACTCTCTCAAAGCATAAAATAATTCGCACCTTTCTACACTCTAAAATAAGAGAAACAAGAAAGAAATTTAATTAGAATTAAATACAGTGTTTTAAGTGCATTTAATTGGTACAATTAGAAATTAAGGACTTGGTCTCCTTATATAGCCTTGAGAAGCCTTGATATATTCTTATTTTTCCAATGTGGGATTCATATCCCTTTCATTTTCTTCACATTTGCTTTCACAATTTTACCAATTTTTCAACATATACGCTTACTATAACACCCTCTGATGTGTTATCCTACTTTGTTTTTGGTTGTGCTCTGCAAAATAATCCTGATTTTGGTTCTGTAGATGGGCTGCTCGGGGCAGGACAAGCCGGTGCTCTGTCACTTATATCTCAAACTTCCAGTTACAGAGATTTCGCTCGAGTTTCTGTTATTGTCTTCCAAGATCTGATAGCTCTACTGGGTATCTTTTGTTTGGATTTGAAGCACTTAGAACTTGCCAAACTGAAACATACACACCCCTTATGAGCAACCCAAAAAGGCCGTCTTCTTATTTTGTTAACCTTATAGGTATAACGATTGGTGATCAGAGAATAGACATTTCATCGAAGACTATAATGGACTCAGGAACTGTCATCACTCACCTACCTTCAACCGTCTATTCTACCCTCTGCTCCACATTTATGAAATTTATGTCAAAATACGATCGTGCCTCGTCATCGAAGCTGCTGGACACATGCTACAAACTTAAAGGATATGGCAATGTGACAGTACCAATAATGGCAATATATTTTGCAAAAATTAAAGTGGATTTGGACCCATCAGCAGTGATTTAGAGAGTGAACGATTCTCAAGTTTGCGGGGCTTTCGCTGGAAACGATGATGTTCCAGATAAACTGACCATTATTGGTAATCATCAACAGCGGACATTGAATGTACTTTTTAATATCCAAGATAATAAGGTTGAATTTGGGAATGGTGGTTGTGCCAATTGAGGGTCAATACTTACATTGAAATTTATGTTTTACATATGTGATCGGAATTGGACACCAAGTGTATACGAAGTTTATCATAAGATGTTGAAAATAAAATAAAGTTTTGTTTGTATGTTTGAGTGGTTTCGTTTTGGTATTGAAATTCTAGCTTGAAGCAAAATCAAATCTAGCTGCCAAAAATATGTCTATTGAGCTAATTGCACTCACAACCCTTGAGGTTTGGTCAACTACAGGTAGAATCAACTTTATCGTTTATTGACAATGACCTCCCCTGCTGTTAGTTGACTTTAGTCAAACTTAACAGGGTCAGGGGTATTTTGGTCTTTTCACACTTTTTAAAATTTATTTTATTAAATAATAAATTAAAAGATTAAAAAATAATAATAAAATTATTTAAAAATTAAAATAATAATAATAATAAAATTAATTAAAAAAATATTAATTATAATTAATGGAGATCCATTTTCCAGATTGAATCTCAACCGTCCATCAAGATTGATGGATTGTTGAGATTAAATCTGAAAAATAGATCTAAAAAAAAAAAAAATTTGGGAAACATGCTCACAGAACCCAATCTGGCTTCTTCGAAGAATCGAATCGAAGAACCCAGATTTGGGTTCTTCGAATGAACCCAGAAGGGTTCGAAATCGATTCGAACCCTTATGGATTCTTCGAATGGATCTCCAAAAATATATATATATATATATATATATATATATATATATAATTTTTCTTCTTCAAAGGTGCTGTAGCATGGATTGCTATAGCTGATAGCTTGGAACAGCTGGAGGTTCAACAGCTAGTACAAGCAATTGTATGCAGCAGGTACTTGCCAGATCAAGCAAGTCAGCGTCTGATCATGAACGCATCATGAAGCATTATGATCGAAGATTCGATGAGAGGTCAAAGAGATGTAATCACAGCTCTGGAAATTAGTTGATGAGCTGGCAAGTTTCAGTTGTTAGAATCAGTTAGTAGAGATAAAAGTTTGTTAATTGCCATGTGTATTGAGAGTTTGTTAGAGTAAAAGTGAAGTCTGATTGTGTCTATATATATTTAGACTAATTGTAATCTATTCTAATCATGTTTAATGAGAAATCGAGAGCTCTCTTCTCTCTCAACATTGGCTTCCTCAAGAACAGTTTTATTCTTCTTTTAGAACTTTTATCAAACACCTTTATATTTCTGTCAAACACTTTACATTCTTATTTAATTTTTCAAATTAATGTACTACATGCAATTTATCTAACTTTCATACTCTTCTTATTTGTTTTCTCATTAATAAAGGCTGGTGAAATTTTTTTAATTTGTTTTATTATTTATAAAGACCGATGAAAGTGAGAGCTATTTTGTGAGATGTACCATTGAGAGGAGTAACCAACTTGTCCACTTTGGGACCATTTCCATGGCATATTGAGAAATCAAACCACGTACAGCTTGAGAAATCAAACACAAAGGAAGAGTAATGTTTTTTGTTCGAAATGGTCTTTTGACCTTTGGTCGAAATGATGTTTCAACATTGGTCGTTGCCGGCCTCTAATTTTTGGCCTAAATTGTACTTTTTTTTTTCTTGCTTCTTAATGCTGAAGTAATTCAACTTGATAAGCTTGTTTATAGAGAATTAATTCATATTCTATGTTCTATGAGGATTCAGATAGCATATTTTAACTTGGACTAGTAAATTTGATTTGATAAACATTACAGCTAACAATTCTATGGAGCTTAATGTGAACTTTATATTATTGGCCATATAGATACAAAATAAAGTTAGATAAACTTAGATTGTTACAAATTAAGCTGTAGGATCAACAAATTAAAGCTCTAGCTATCTAAATAAATATTGAAACATAGTGGAAGAGTAATTTTTTTGTTCGAATGGTCTTATGACCATTTATTTCCTTTTGGTTTGGTTAAAATGGTATTTCAACTTTGACTGTTACCGCCCTCTTATCGTTGGCCTATATTGTATTTTTTTTTCTTATTTATTAATGTTAAAATAATTCAACTTCACAAGTTTATTTATAGGAGATTAATTGATAATCTATGTTCCATTATAATTCAAATAACATATTCAAACTTAGACTAAAAAATCTGATTTGATAAATATTACAGCTAACAATCCTACTAAACTTAATGTAAAGTTTATATTATTGGTCATATGATACAAAATAAAGTTAGATAAACTTAGGTTGTTACAAACAAATTTTGAAACAGAGTGGAGTAATTTTTTTTTGTTCGTATGGTCTTCTGACCTTATATTCAAATCTTAAATATTAATTATATAGGTGGTAATTAATAGCGGTGACCATGGATTTGTGAAGTGGCCATATATATATATATATATATATATATATATGCATGCATGCATGAAAAAACTTACAATTGCAGTGTGTACTATCTTGTCTTGGTAAACCTATTTATAAGCTAATACCGGAGAATGCAGAATCAAACAAAATATGTGTAACACATGCAAATTACAAGGATAATAATGTAATTTAAGACATATATTTACGTATACACGTGAATTGCATATTCAGGGTCCACGTGCAAAACAACACGACTCATATAGTCATATGTACATTGAGTTATGAGTCTACGGTGGGCTAGACGAATAGAGATTCAACATGGTGAAGAAAATGCTTTAAAAACGCAAGAGTTCAAATTAGTTAGGTATACCTAATTATACTATTTTTAGTAAATGTTGTCCAAATGTAAATCCTAAATTGGCCCTTAACGTATATGTTGTCATATATAGCTAGTGACACGTTCACATGCAAAAAGGATTTCTATTTTATTTAGAATATAATTAATTGATTCTTAACAGATTTATCCTGAATTTAATTATATACGTCTTTAATATAGTGAGGAAATAAAGACAAAATCAATTAATTGTTTTTTATATATGCACCGGTCCCATTAATTGATTAATATAAAATCATTTGCATGTCCTAGTCAAATGAAACTACTCTTCCAATTTTACACACTCGGTTTTTTTAATTAAAAGACAAAAGAACAGCTGTTTGCTATCTGGGATGGATTTTAATTAGATGATAAAACGATGGACAAGGGAAATCAACCCAATAATGGAACCATAAAAAGAAGAAATTAAGTTGATATTAGAGGGCTATTGGTCTACTCAGATCAGAACAAAACAAGAACCACCAGTGCTCAGAACAATTAGCTAGGGTTTGAAATTTATCCTCAAATATCAAAGAGATATATACCAAGGACAAGAACAGGAAGACCAGGGATAATGAAGTTGGAAAGATTTGGTAAAATTGTCTAATTGCAGACCTTTTTTTAGTAATAAATTTCTTTTGTGATATTTTATCGAGTCTTTATAATGAATTTTCACATCTTAAGTATTAATTTTATAGATGGTAATTAATGGTGGCAGGGCCGGCCCTGGAATAGAGCACAAGGGGCGACCGCTCAGGGCTTCAAACTCAAAAGGCCCAACAATTCATCTTTTTATAATTTTATTATATAAAAAAAAAACAGTTTTATTATTATAATAAGGCCCAATTATTATTCCTAATTTTACAATAAATATAAGGCCCATTTTAATTCTAAATTTATTTATTTTTCTTTTTTTATGTTTATTATCCCACTATATATATTGAGTTCATCGCTAATTTATTATTTTTAATTTTATCAAATTTATAAAAACTTTTAACATATTAGGGTCTTATTTTCAGTTGAGTCCGGGGACCAAAAAGCCTGAGTGTCATGATTGCAAACCAATGAAGGGAAAAGAGAGCTGAGTTGAATACTGTGGGTAAGGTAGCTCTCTTCTTTTTCTTCAAAAGCATAGCCTTCCTTCAATGAACAGACAAGACACAGAGAGAGACGAAAACGAGAGAATTATTTGAAGTGAGCATGATTGAAACAACTTTGCTGTCTTACAACTATCTAGATTCAACACATGTGTACGTGTAAACACATGCAAATTAAATATCATTTCATTTCCATGGTTGGTAGAGGACAATAATTTAATGCATATGTATGTATACACGCGAATGGGTATGCATGGTCCAGGTGCAATTAAACACGAGTCATATTGAGTTATAAGAAGAGTCTAGAGTGGGTCGAGTTTGCTCTCGTTATTTTTGGGGATGGAAACAGGAGGCTAGAGTGGCCCACACTTGTTCTCTTTATTAAATTTGTTCTTATTATAATAGATGTCGATAAAAACATGAATTAACTATTAAGCCTTGAGGACACTTGTATCTAGTAAAAGTAGGGTTTTTATCTTTTGAATGATTATTGTGTATCTCTACAGATTTCAATTTGTAGAGAGACAAAATAATTAAAAGATGTAAAAGTTACTTGAATTATTGCACCGAAATCCTAATCAAACACCTAACTAGTTTTGCATATACCTAGTAGATAGCCGTTAATGTTGACTTTGAGATACAAAATTATTGATTATTTTGAAAAACTAATTGCATGCATTTAATGCATGAAAAAGAATCAAACTAAATATTCACTTTGGGACCATTTCCATGGCATGTTGAGAAATGAAAGGAAGTAGAAGAGCTTGAGATTACTATTAGGATCTACTCTAGGGGGTGTATTTAATATCAATTTTTAATAACTTTTAATGACTTATATAGATTTTAAAAATTTAGGTGTATTCAATATGAATTTTTAAAGACTCCATAAAAGTCAATAGGTATTCAATATGGATTTTTATATACTTTTTAAAAGTCTACAAAAGTTTTGAGGTATTCAATATGGACTTTTTTAAAGTCCATAAAAGTCATGGGGTATTTAATATAGACTTTTATGAAGTATAAAAAAATTAGAGGGTATTCAAAAAGTTCAACACTTTTATGGACTTATAAAAAATCTAGACTTTTGTTGTAAACTATAAATACTCTAATCTTACAATTTCTCCATTATTCACCCCACAAACTTTTGTAGACTTTTAATTTGAGAAGCAACAACGTATGTATTCAATTTCGACTTTTAATGACTTTTACAGATTTTTTTAAGTGATAGACTTTTATAGACCCCCCTTACGGTTCAAGTTCTGGGTAAGCAAATCGTTTTTCTTATTTTTATATTATTGTTTTTTTTTTAAAATAGTTGTTCTTGATTTGTTGATTTTGATCTTATAGCTTTTTCATACTGCTCTCTTCTTTTGTTGATTTTGATTTTTTGGTTTTAAATAAAAAAAATTAACAATGTAGGTAGGACATAAGTTTAAGTTTCATTATCAACATTTGCACATAAGTTTAAGTTTAAGTTTCTTTAGATGTATTGAAAGCATGTGTAGGAAAAAAGTTTTAATTTGTATCTCCTTCTCCTTCACTATATTTACCTCAATTTGCCTAAATTTATATGTTTATTATTATCAGCTAGTCTAAAAATAAATTAACTTGAATGATTTGAAAATATAAGGATCAAGAAACAGCCTAGATAGAAAATGACATTCATTCGACCTTACAGTGTTTCAATTTCGAATTGTTAGACCACATAGCAATAGTTCTTCTTAAAATGATCGACTTGGTTGGACTGGACATACAAATTTTTTTTTTTTTTTTTTGTGTAAAATCCCATTGAAGCTTTTTATTGTAAATTATAGTAAGGAGAATGCAACAATTGATATAATAAATTTACAACAAATAAGTCAGAAAATAAATATAATTTAGACAATCAATACATCATTGATATGCGTAATCAGAATAATATGAATTTATGCAAACAATTAGTAACAGAAGAAAAACAAAAATAAAAAAGCAAAGAATTTTATATCCATATGACATTGAAATACATATTTATTAAAAAGAAAAAAAAATCACCATGATAGAATAAAATCAAAAGATCATATCTTATTGTTGCTCAAAATTTAGTGCAACTCCACAAAAATAATAAATACAAAGAGGGATCTATCTCTCATTTCACTTTTTTCTTTCCCTAATTGTTTTCTTTTTATCGAATTCTTTTGCTCGTTGTTTATTATTTGGGTTTGGAGAAATATGGTTCATGAAGCTTGAAATTGTTAGGGTTTTTTAGGTTTTTATTCTCATTGCGGTATTTGTTTTATTTTAGATTAAAGATATTATATTAATGAATAATTAAATTATTTAAAAAACTTATTATTTTGGTTGTCAAGTCATCAACGGGTATGTATTATTTATCTAAAGAATGTATCATATTTTTTTACATTATGTATTTGATTTCAATACATCATCCAACAAATTTTAATATAATATGTACTTGTTTTCAAATGAAAGTCTATAAAAGTCTATAAAAGTCATTTATAGAATTTCTTTTAACTCTATCAAAGTCAATAAAAATATATTAATATCAATAAAAATCTTTTAAAATGAAAGTCCATAAAAGTCTATAAAAGTTTGTTAGAATTCTGTAAACTCTATAAAAGTCAATAAAAGTCGGTAAAGTCTATAAAAATTTATCACTTAAAAAAAGTATATAAAAGTTATTAAAAATCAAAATTGAATACAGCCCCTAAATATTATTTGTGAGAAAGTAACTACTGGGTGTAATAAGATTTTGTGTATTTGAGAGTTTTTACTCCTAATTAATAGACATCATTTCATTAAAATTTATTCTCTTATTTTTGAATGTGTACGTAAATCTGAAGATCCAAAGCACGTACATTTTTTATTCATTATTATGTTTTTTATGGTTCGAATCACCATCAATTATAAGTACTAAAAATGTTCCGTGCAAAAATAATAAAAATTGATATGATAATTTAACAGGTCCATTCATTTATGTTTGCAAAATTTGTTGAACAATCACCTTGTGGATTGAAAAATGTAAAATAAAATAAAATAAATATTTGGTTATTGTGCACAACACCAGTGTCTATTAGTAAATATATATATATATATATATATATATATCAGATACGTTTTATATGTAAAATCTATGACAAAAGCTAATGGTTCTCAACCACAAGAGAATTAATATCCTGGTACGAAAAAGATGTGAATCCGCATTTATAATTCTCCTATATACAGTGCTTCTTAAGTTTGAGATTTCTGTTGGAATTAGCCCAAACAAAAAGCCCAAAGGATTGTTGAAATTAGCCCAATCAAAAGCCCAAAGAGTTGGCGTAATCCTATCCATTCATTTGGTAGGTGAGATCTAATCCTAACCATTCATTTAGTAGGTGAGATTTAATCCTAACCATTCATTTGGTAGGTGAGATTTAATCCTAACCATTCATTTGGTAGGTGGGTAGGTGGGAAGGTGGTTTAAAATAATAATTGTGAGCCACTCTTAATTACGAAATTGCCATCCTCCTCAACTATAAATATGTGAGAGTTTTTCACTTCAAAATCATTAAAGTAAGACACAAATTGTAGAGAGAAGAGTGAGAGTGAGAGTGAGAGTGAGAGGGTGTAACTCCTATTATTTTATAGTGAAATTCTTCTATCCTTGCCCGTGGTTTTTACCCTAATTTGTTTGGGGGTTTTCCACGTAAAATCTGTGTCTTCTATTTTTCTTCTCCATTATTGTTATTTTCTCAGTCAAGTTTAGTTGCGGTCCTGCTGTATTCGGTCCTTATTTTTACAACAAGTGGTATCAGAGCTTCCGGTTGTATTCCGAGTTGCTAAGGTGTCAGAATCTCTAAGAAATTCTTAGTATGCTCTGTGGTTGCAGCACTGTCTGATCTTCCACATCAGAAAAGAATTGTTCTTGAGTTTACTGACTAAGAGCTTCCGGTAGTATTCGTGGTTGCTGGAAATAAGTGTGGTGGTGTGAAAAGTGCATGTCTAGGAAAGGTCTGGCTAAGGAAAGACTTGGTACTTAAGAGTGTCCGTTGTGACCCACCTCTCTTTCCTGGGAACTTACCTGGTGCACTATTCATAACTACGGTCACTATTTCAGTATACGATACTATACGGTGATATAGTGTGAGCCGATCCAAGTAAGAAGCAGGTTATCATCAACATAATGGCAGCAAAATTTGAGATTGAGAAGTTCAACGGGAGTAATTTCTCGTTGTGGAAATTGAAGATAAAGGCTATCTTGAGAAAAGATAATTGCCTGGCGGCTATCAGCGAAAGGCCAGTGGAATTCACAGATGACAATAAGTGGAACGAGATGGACGGGAACGCTATTGCAAATCTTCATCTGGCACTAGCAGATGGGGTATTGTCAAGCATAGAGGAGAAGAAAACAGCAAAGGAGATCTGGGATCATCTCACTAAATTATACGAAGCCAAGTCACTCCACAACAAAATTTTCTTGAAGAGAAAACTTTATACTCTTCGCATGTCAGAATCTACTTCAGTGACAGAGCACATAAATACTTTAAATACTCTATTTTCACAACTCACATCGTTGGGTCATAAAATAGAGCCAAATGAACGTGCTGAACTTCTACTTCAAAGTCTACCTGACTCGTATGATCAACTCATCATCAACTTGACAAATAATATTCTTACGGACTACCTAGTCTTCGATGATATTGCAGCTGCTATTCTGGAAGAAGAAAATCGGCGCAAAAATAAGGAAGACAGATTGGCAAATTCACAACAAGCGGAGGCATTGACGGTGATGAGAGGAAGATCAACAGAACGTGGCCCAAGTGGGAGCCAAAATCAAGGTAGGTCAAAATCAAGAAGTAAGAAGAGTATGAAATGCTACAATTGTGGCAAAAGGGGTCACCTGAAGAAGGATTGCTGGAATTTGAACAAGAAGAATTCCAGTCCTCAAGGAAATATAGCTAGTACCTCATATGATGGAAATGCTCTATGTTGTGAAGCAGCAACGACTTATGAAGGTAGGAAGAGATTTGCTGATGTCTGGATTATGGACTCGGGAGCTTCATTTCACATGACCTCTCGAAGAGAATGGTTCCATCATTATGAAAATTTCTCAGGAGAACCTGTGTACAGCTGCAATGATCATGCCTTAAAGATCGTTGGCATTGGGACCATCAAGTTAAAGATGTATGATGGTACAGTTCACACTATCCAAGAAGTACGACATGTGGAAGGTATAAAGAAGAATTTGTTGTCTTTGGGAAGATTGGATGACCTTGGATGCAAGGTTGAAATTGAAAAGGGGATTATGAAGATAATTCGAGGTGCGCTTGTACTAATGAAGGGAGAAAAGACAGCTGCAAACTTGTACATGTTGAAGGGAGAGACTTTGCAAGAAGCACAAGCATCAGTTGCTTCAAGTAATTCAACTGAAAGATCTGCAATGGTGTGGCATCAAAAACTTGGACATATGTCCGAACAAGGAATGAAAATCCTTGCTGACCAGAAGCTACTTCCAGGTCTCACAAAAGTGTCTTTACCATTTTGTGAGCATTGTGTTACAAGTAAGCAGCACAGATTGAAGTTCAACACATCTAATTCTAGAAGTAAGAGTATTATAGAATTAATTCACTCTGATGTGTGGCAAGCACCGGTTTCATCCCTAGGAGGAGCAAATTACTTTGTGTCCTTCATTGATGATTACTCTAGGAGATGTTGGGTGTATCCTATCAAGAAGAAGGCAGATGTGTTTTCAGTCTTCAAAATATTCAAAGCGCGAGTAGAACTTGAATCTGGAAAGAAGATCAAGTGTTTGAGGACAGATAATGGAGGAGAATACACCAGCAATGAATTTGCAGAATTTTGCAACCAGGAAGGCATCAAAAGACAGTTCACTACAGCATACGCTCCTCAACAAAATGGAGTGGCAGAGCGGATGAACAGAACCTTGTTAGAAAGAACAAGAGCAATGTTAGGAGCTGCAGGCTTAGACAAAAACTTCTGGGCAGAAGCAGTCAATACCGCCTGTTATGTAGTAAATCGGGCCCCATCAACTGCAATTGAGTTGAAGACACCGATGGAGATGTGGACTGGAAAGCCAGTTGATTATTCAAACCTCCATATATTTGGAAGTCCGGTGTACGTGATGTACAATGCTCAAGAAACTACAAAGCTGGATCCAAAATCCAGAAAATGTTTATTCTTGGGGTATGCTGACGGAGTGAAGGGGTATCGCTTGTGGGATCCCACTGCCCACAAAGTTATAGTCAGCAGAGATGTGATCTTTATGGAAGATAAGAGACAAGAAGCAAATGATAGCACTACGAATGAAAGTTCAGAAACTACGGTGGTACAAATAGAAAAAGAATCTGAACAAGAGAATTTTGTTGAAGCTGAACCAGAGCACGAGGTACATGAACCGGTTGAGTCTCAAGCACCAGAGATTCGTCGATCAAGTCGGTTAACAAAACGACCAGATTGGCATTCAGACTATGTTATGTAGAGCAATATCGCATTTTGTCTTCTAACAGAGGATGGAGAGCCATCAACTCTTCAAGAGGCAATGAATAGTTCAGATGCATCTCAGTGGATGACAGCAATGCAAGAAGAAATTGAAGCTCTTCATAAGAATAAAACTTGGGAACTTGTGCCGTTACCACAAGGAAGAAAGCCCATTGGAAACAAATGGGTCTACAAGATCAAGCGTAATGGCGATGATCAAGTGGAGCGGTATCGTGCTAGATTGGTGGTAAAAGGATATGCTCAGAAAGAAGGCATTGACTTCAATGAGATATTTTCTCCGGTGGTCAGACTTACAACAGTTAGAGTAATCCTGGCAATGTGTGCTACATTTGACTTACATCTGGAGCAGTTAGATGTTAAAACTGCTTTTCTTCATGGAGATCTTGAAGAAGAAATTTATATGCTCCAACCAGAAGGGTTTGAAGAAAAAGAAAAAGGGAACTTGGTTTGCAGGTTAAACAAATCTCTGTACGGTCTCAAACAGGCGCCAAGGTGTTGGTACAAGAGATTTGATTCCTTCATGATAAGCCTTGGATACAACAGACTTAATGCAGACCCTTGTGCATATTTCAAGAGGTTTGGTGAAAGCGATTTCATTATCTTGCTGTTGTATGTAGACGACATGTTGGTAGCAGGCCCCAGCAAAGATCGTATCAAAGAATTAAAGGCACAGTTGGCTAGGGAGTTCGAAATGAAGGACTTGGGACCAGCAAACAAGATTCTAGGGATGCAAATTTACCGAGACAGAAATAATAGGAAGATTTGGCTTTCTCAGAAAACTTATTTAAGAAGGATCTTGCGGCGTTTCAACATGCAAGACTGTAAGCCAATTTCTACCCCACTTCCTATTAATTTCAAGTTGTCTTCCAGTATGAGTCCTAGCAATGAAGAAGAGAAGATGGAGATGTCTCGAGTGCCGTATGCATCAGCAGTGGGTAGCCTAATGTTTGCAATGATTTGTACAAGGCCGGACATTGCACATGCAGTGGGAGTGGTTAGTCGGTACATGGCAAATTATGGGAGAGAGCATTGGAATGCTGTGAAAAGAGTCTTAAGATACATAAAGGGTACTATAGATACCGTAGTGTGTTATGGAGGATCAAACTTTATTGTTAGTGGATATGTTGACTCAGATTATGCAGGTGATTTGGATAAAAGCAAATCCACCACGGGTTATGTGTTTACACTTGCTAGCGGAGCTATAAGCTGGGTTTCAAAACTGCAGTCGGTTGTTGCTACATCAACAACGGAAGCAGAATATATCGCAGCTACACAAGCTAGTAAAGAAGCAGTATGGTTGAAAATGCTATTGGAGGAACTCGGGCACAAACAAGAGAAAGTTTCTCTATTTTGTGACAGTCAGAGTGCTTTGCATCTTGCAAGGAACCCGGCATTTCATTCAAAGACAAAACACATTCGAGTTCAATACCACTTCGTTCGTGAGAAAGTGGAAGAAGGAACCGTAGATATACAGAAGATTCATACCAAAGAAAACCTAGCAGATTACTTGACAAAGGCAGTCAATGCTGACAAATTTATCTGGTGTCGATCCTCTTGTGGCCTAGCAGAGACTTAAGCAGCATGGAAATGGCAAGGTAGAAAGAATGGTGTGGAGATATGATTGATTCTCAATCAAATCTCCAAGTGGGAGATTGTTGGAATTAGCCCAAACAAAAAGCCCAAAGGATTGTTGAAATTAGCCCAATCAAAAGCCCAAAGAGTTGGCGTAATCCTATCCATTCATTTGGTATGTGAGATCTAATCCTAACCATTCATTTGGTAGGTGAGATTTAATCCTAACCATTCATTTGGTAGGTGAGATTTAATCCTAACCATTCATTTGGTAGGTGGGAAGGTGGTTTGGTTTAAAATAATAATTGTGAGCCACTCTTAATTACGAAATTGCCATCCTCCTCAACTATAAATATGTGAGAGTTTTTCACTTCAAAATCATTAAAGTAAGACACAAATTGTAGAGAGAAGAGTGAGAGTGAGAGTGAGAGTGAGAGTGTGTAACTCCTATTATTTTATAGTGAAATTCTTCTATCCTTTCCCGTGGTTTTTACCCTAATTTGTTTGGGGGTTTTCCACGTAAAATCTGTGTCTTCTATTTTTCTTCTCCATTATTGTTATTTTCTCAGTCAAGTTTAGTTGCGGTCCTGCTGTATTCGGTCCTTATTTTTACAACAATTTCGGATATTGAGGACAACAATTCTTTAATATTAGGAAACACATTTTTCTAACATTAGAATATTTTTAAAAATATTAAGCTATCTAAATATTTTAATAAAATTTGTATGTAAATTATAATTATCAAAATTGACGTACGATCGTTTGGACCCGCCATTGTGGATGGAGTCCCCTGAGATGAAACAGGACAGAAATTGTGCGTTTAATTAAATTGAATTTTGTGTCATAGCATCGCTGTCTCTTGATCTTTTGACAGTATTCACATGTGTTAATTATTATTCTTTTGCTAAGTGACCTGTCACTTTGGATATATATTTTTTTTCTCTTTTTTTATTTTACTTTTCAAACTTTTTTTTCTTTAACATTTATATATATTGGTGTTATTTATTAACTTTATACTATTACCATAAACTCAATCCAATTTAATACTATATATATATATAAAAAAAAAACAAATATTAATAAGTTTATATATTATTTAGAAGTATTTTTATTTTTTCAACAGTCAAACATGGTCAACCGTTAAATTAAAAAAAATTTAATTAATGGAATGAGAGATAATTATTAATCAACTTAAAAATTAATTCTGCTTGTAAATAAATAAATTTTAAGAGTCTAACTGTTATTTGCTCTTAGTTTTAACTCAAGTCAATTTAAAATAAAATTGAGATGAAGTTTATAGATATTCTTATCGATAGATGCATGCAACAAGTAAACTTAAAAATAAAAGCCGACAACATCACTAGGTTCTATTTTGAATAGATCAAGCTTGACCTAAAAACTACAGTGAGTAGAGGATTCTCCATATACTTATGTAATTTAATAGGTAAAAATAGAACTCGAAATGCTGAACAACGATGTGGTGCACAATGGTAAACTTAAAACATAAGCAAACAACACTGAGGAGGTGGCATTTTATTGAAACTTGAATATTATACATAAGCTATGGCCAACTTTGAAGAAGATTATCACTTCTTCAACAAGCTCTTTTCTTGGTTAGTTACAACCCTTAAGTGCAAACCCAATCCTATTTCCAGGAATATCATACACAACCTCCATTGTCTTTTGAGCTACATTCCCAATGATTGTGTACTCCTTAGCATCTTGATTCGCTACCATTGCTAGACAAACCTGCGATGTGCTATACACGTGGATAGACCCTTTATCTGGAATGGTCACTTGAGTCCCATCTTCAAAATAGAAATCAAACTGAGGCACTGTGAACTGAGGATCTTTACTTACATCATAGCAAACGTCTAGGTCTGAAGAAGCAGGTGCCTTTGGATATTTCGACATCGCGTCGCGAAATGCCGTTTCAAGGGCAGTGTACGCTATGGGTGGTAAGTACGTTAAGGGTGTTCCCGAGTCAATCACTGTTCCGGATTGCTTAAAAACTGATTCAGGAATGGATAGTTTTTTACCACCAAGACCAAGTCCAATGAGACCAAGGCCGTAGAGTGTCGAATGAGTGGTGATTAGTTTAGTATATTTTATAGCTTGGGGGAGGCTGTGGCTGCCGAAAGTGAGGTGGCCAGTGTTACTGGATGATGATGGAAGGCAATAGGAGAAGATTCTGCTGTATTTAGATGCAGTTTGGGAGACTATAGACACTTGGCTTCGGTCAAGACCCATTATACCTGCTTGACGGCTGTAGTTACCTTGTTGGTCGAAGCCGCAGCCGAATTTGTAGTCGGTCAACACTTCTGATGAAGTTAAGGTTACGGTTTCTTTAGCGAAGTATCCTTCAGAGCTCGGGCCTCCTTCGTATTTGATCTTATAGACGCAATCTAATTTACGGCATTTTACATTATCTGCATATACATATATACAACAAGAAAAATTTCTAATATTAAACATAAATCGATTGCATATGTTTGATTATTCGAAATATTATTTATTGTGAAATCAATTTTATATTGATTCTGACTAGATTTCTTAAATCCAAATTAGTAACTAAATTTACCTGCATGTGGTGCTATATCACACAATGCATCAGCGCAAGGGATAGTGGCATATGTACTAGACGCTCGGCGATCAAATTTGTTTTCCTTTTGCTTATAGCAATTTTTGCAAGGCTTACATTGTGTCCATGTGATATCACTTCCTGTATCAATTACCAATGATACTTCTACCTTTGGTGTGCCAAACCCCACCTTAACAAGAAAATTTTGTGTTCTAAACGAGCTACCATCGATCACCGGAATCTGGGCTGCATCCAACTCCTTCATGTTACGGTGGTGGGTTGTGTTCTTGGACAGTTTGGACTGAATAAAGTCGACTCGAGACTGATCAATGCGAAGGATGTCCGGAGAGGGCTTCTCTTTGTCTTGATTAGGTTGAAAACACGGGCCATACTTGTCGACTACTTTCAATGTTGACTTCCTCTCGTTAGCTGAAATATGTGGATATATATAAAACATTGATTTAGAGATACACATAAATACAATGCAACGATGAAAATATCGATGGGACCAATGACATGGGGCAGCGGGGGGGTCGCAGAGTCCATGGCCTCCTCTGTTTTTTTTTTTTTTCCCTTCATAGAACATTGAAGTGACTAAAAGAAACTAATATTAACAACAACAACAACAACAATAGAAGCAAAATACTAGCAGAAGCAAAGAGATCACCTTTGGTGGAATGATTGCAAACAGACGAAGGGAAAAGAGAGCTGAGTTGAATAGTGTGAGTAAGGTAGCTCTCTTGTTTTCCTTCAAAAGCATACCCTTCCTTCAATGAACAGACAAGACATAGAGAGAGAAGAAAACCAACGAAAACGAGAGAATTATTTGAAGTGGTCATGATTGAAAAAACTTTGATATCTTACGACTCATTACAAGTGCAATCAACTACCCTGGTAAAGCTATTTATAAGCTAATTAAACTATGTTCAACAAAAGGTTAAACACATACAAATTAAAATTAATATCATTTCGAGGTGGGTGGCAAGGATAATATTGTTTGATAATGCATATGTATGTCGTGTATACACATGAACCATGTGCGTCACTCAGACTTTGTTCTTTTATTAATTAATTTTTGTCCTTATTTTTGGAGATGCATTAAACACATGCTAAAAACGCAGAGTTCAAAATATTCTTGTACACGGCTAACAACATGAGTCAAGCGTAGCTAATTACACTAGTTGTCCATGGAGGACAATTATTTCCAGTAAAATTAAATAAGGGTTTTTATCTTTTAATGATTTTGAATCACAAAACAATTTAAAGAAAAACAATGATATTTTTGTCAGAAAAATTGTCCACATTCTTAAGAAATTACACCTAATTATGTTTACAAAATTAATTTGAAAGCATACTGA
Organism: Xanthoceras sorbifolium; assembly: GCA_003430845.1. Taxonomy (NCBI): domain Eukaryota; kingdom Viridiplantae; phylum Streptophyta; class Magnoliopsida; order Sapindales; family Sapindaceae; genus Xanthoceras; species Xanthoceras sorbifolium. Next base: position 28,411,004 of record CM010616.1, read on the forward strand.
TTGCAGAATGAATAATATATCAAATGTATTTATATACGGAGTAGTATGGTACGGTTTTAGTGAAGAGTGCATTGCACACGTTGTATAAAAATATTTCACGGTCAACACATCAGATTTGGATATAGTTACTACTAACCTGTCTAATTTTATTAAGAGTAATGCTCGATATCAGATCTTTTGATTTGTTTAACCTGTCATTCAATTTATTCATCAATTATTGGGATGTTAACATTACTCTTTTATTAACATTATTATGAAAATTTTACCACTAGGTTATCATATATTTCTATTAGATCTTACAATATTTGCATTTGTCTATAACTTTTTTCTTAGGTGCCTTTGGTGCACCCTATTAACGGTGGGATTATATGATATTGAAAAAACAAAATATCAAATTCATTGTCTTGTTTGTAAATTATCAATTTAATACAAAGGTTTAGAGAATCATGTATAATATTTCTTTTGAGGATAATTATTGTTACACTGAAAGTACATTTAAAATAATAATAAAATACGTTAAATCATTTTTTATTTAAAACAATATTTGTTAATCCAGTCACGTACATATTTCATCAAATTAAACAGTACTATATATTTTAATTAATCTTAATCAAGTCACATGTTGCATCAAGGAAAATATTATTTTAAGCAATCTTGAACTTGATCTTATCCATCATTTTTTTTTTGAAAGCTGACACCTAAAGGGTTAGAGGACTACCGGGACCAACCGAGATTAAATTATACAAGTACGATCCGGATAATTACCGGGACTAAAGGTCCGAACAACTACTCCCAAAAACGGGAGGGATCTACTCCCATACGGAGGAGAGATCTACCCACACAATTACGGTGTTATAAGCAATGGTAGAAAAATAATTATTTACAATACACTACTAAGACAATTACCTTGTGTCCATCATTAATATCTCATAATTCTTAAATCTCATCCGATTCGGCATCACATGCCTGATTATCCTCCATCTGATTCTTCCTTCTTTATTTATTTATTTTAAGAAATATATAATATTTTTTTTTTTACATAAGTTGAGTTTTCATATCTCATCAATAAAATTTGACGTTAGTTGCACTCACATACCCTGAGGTTAGGCAATATTTTAAATTAGTTGCCATCTTTTTGCCATTTTTGATGTGAAATTGCTTCCAACCAGAATGTAATTTACTTGAAAGAAAATTTTAACTAGACGCTGAAACAAAAATTACTTGTTTGCTTATTTTCCATATACAGCCAAAAGCAAGCAAGAATCGAACACCATGTGCAATAGCTACAAAGTGCCTACAAGTATACAATGTAAGTGTAAATATGAATAAGAAAGTGTTTGATATAAGTAACTAAGTGTCTGTGAAAATGATTGAGAGAATAAGCTGAAGCTTGAGAGAGCTTGACTCAAACAATGGAGTCTGGAAACTGAGATGTTATTCACTGAAATGCAAAACGGTTACAGGCAGCTATCCGAAAAAGAAAGAAGCTCATCAAATTAAAATAGAAAATGTATCTCTTGTCTTACTGCAAAATTATGGATTTTAGAACTAGGAGAAAACTAGTTAAATAGAATGATATGGATATATATTTGTGTATAGTAGGCAAAGAACATCAAGAGTAACAATAAGGTACGATTAATTAGTTTTCTTTTTTTTTTTTCCTTTTTTCTTGAAAGTAATAAGGTGATTGGTTTTAATTTAACTCAAAACAGTATATATTGAAAACGATAAGGAAAGTAAAGGAAAAACGAAAAATTAGATAAAATTGAGACAAATTAACTGGGGTGTATTCAATTTAAATTTTGTATGACTTTTAATGACTTTTTTTTTTTTAAATGAATGACTTTTGTAGAGTTTATGGATTTTTAATGACTTTACAAGATTTATGAACGATTTTCATAGACTTTCATAAATTTTGATAGACTTTTAATGACTTTATTAAAATACTTTCATAGATTTTTGTAGACTTTCGTTAACTT